>VFFE01006833.1:433920-511307 GCA_008921705.1 Burhinus oedicnemus
GCCTTCCCCTCTTTCTATTGTATCCTATTTCTATCCTGCTATACTCTACACCTTCCTCCTCAGAGTAGCTACATTCCTGTCCTCCCACACCAGGAGGTCTAGTTGATTATTTTTTCTGTACATACTGCTGTGTGATAGTAACACCGAAGGCAAGATAGGAAGTTTTCCTTGCATTTTTAAGTCTCACCACAGAGGCTAAGAATGGATATCTCCTCAGAAGAAGAAATTCTTTTCCTGCACAAGACTATACAAGCTGTCAGTAATATTGTGTTACTTTTGTGCATTGACATGATTTTCTGTGAGCAAGAAGAGGTGCCTCCTGTCCACTGTCTCTTGGCTGATGCCAGTTAACCCAGGTGTCTGAGCCCTCAGGAACAGCTCCAGAAGTCATTCTGTGTCAACCAGGATACGTGTTGTAGCATATCTGAGTTGAGCCTAATGGTTCAGTTTAATCCCAGATAGATTTTTTTCCTCAAGGGATTATCTATTTGACCATTATTCATGACGATTAATGCTTACAGAGAGCAAAGATTTAGGGACAAATTAAATTTAATGGGGTCTAACCATGGCTGTCAAATGCACATGCCTGAGCCTGAGGGACTCCATCTGCGTTTGAATCTGACACGGAGGAGGTCCGTCCCTACACAGGTCCTGTTCAGGGGCTCCAGTCCTGTACCAAGCACCTTGTATCTGGGTTAGGTTAGCCTGGGGGTAGGGGAAGATCCTCAGAGAGCACCCTGTGGGTTGAAAAGTCCTGAGTGTCAGAGAAGCTCACCCTCTCCTGCCTCTGCTTCCGTTGACTCGTTATGTTTGGCTTTTCTTACTGGGATTACCGCTGGCTCATCAGTCAGACTCTACCCTCCCTTGCCACCTTTATTTCATGGCAGAGCCTTCAATTCAGATAGGCCTGTAGTGATTAAAGCAAGAGTTTGAGACATTCCAAGTGTTTCCCCACCTCCGCTACAGAGTTTAATATCCCTATCGCTCCGGCCAGAAATTGTGACCAAGTTTCAAAAAATTGAGACATTGGCTTAAAATAAACTAAATTCAAAGTTGGCTGCCTTTATTTGCTTTGTGTTTTTTTATAAAATAAGCATTCAGGTCCTTGCCTCTCATTTAGGCATTGAAATCCTCATTTGTTTCAAACATTGTTTATGTTGCATTTGAGTCTCTGAATGTGCCAGAAAAGAACTAACTTTTATTTAAAATTCAAATACAGATTCATGTAATTACCTGACTCTGGAAGCTGAGCCTTTAAGGAAAACACCATGAGAATGTATCAAGAGTTGGTAACAGTGAACATGTCTGTATAGAAATGTGTACCTGTAAACAGATACATAGATTTATTTCATATATATGCATACATTCACTTGAATTTGTGAACAATTTAAGAAATTTTCTGTATGTGATTCAAGGTAGGACAGCTTAGGATTTTCTATTTTTCAGAAAGGATTACCTTTCTAAAAGTAGATTTGTTAATGCTTGGAGATTAAAAACAAATGAACAATACTACATTTTGTGTCTCTGTTCAGAGTTGAATACTTGAAAATGTAATTCAAAGTGACAACAGTCACATAAATAGTGAGTTCAGCTCTGAACAACTTCTTTTCTTCCTACAGGATATTTCATTAATTTATTCTTGAATTACGTTGTAATTGCAATTCACACTGTTATGGCAGACAAAGTTGAGTTAAAAACCAGCACAGAGTACACAGTATGCTCCCCATCTCTTCCAAACCTTACCTGCTTTCTTCTGCAAAACCCACAGTGGAAGGAAATAGGAGAATTAAGTCTCTTCAGTCAGTGAAACAGAGAATGTGGTTTATAACTAATTCCTCTGTAAGAGGTAGATATATTTTGTAGCTCTCTTGAATGTACTTTTTCACGTTAATATCCAGACATCCAGCTGACTGATTTTCAAGGATCACCTCCTTCAAGTGCCAGCATGGTCCCGCCCAACATGGAGAAAGTCAAGCACAGGTCACAGGAGGCTTGCATGGATGAACAAAGTGTTCCTGACAAAAGTCAAACATAAAAAGGAAGCGTACAAGAGGTGAAAGCAGGAGTAGGTGACCTATGAGGAACAAAGAAGCATCGGCTGAGTGCGCAGGGATGGGGATAGGAAAAGCAAGGCCCATCAGGAATTAAATCTGTTGAGGGAACATGAAGAGCAATGAGAAGCGCTTCTACAGGGACATCAAGCAGCAAAAGGAAGGCTAGGGAAAATGTGGGCCTATTGCTGAATGGGGCAGGGGACCTGCTGATGAAGGACATGAAAAAGACTGAAGTACTCAATGTCTTCTTTCACTTTGGTCTTTTCTGGTAGGAGCTGCCTTCAGGAATCCCACGCCCCTGAGGCCGGTGGGAGATTCTGGAACAAGGAAGACTTACCTGTCAGTGGAGGATGATCAAGTAAGGAAACATTTAAACAAACCAGACATACAGAAGTCCATGGGACATGATAGGACACACACACAATTGCTGAGGGAGTTGGCCAATGTCATTGTAAGGCTGGTTTTGATTATCTTTAAAAGGCCTAGGCAAATGGGAGAGAGTCCTGAGAGAAGAAAGCAAACGTCACTCCTATTTTCAAGAAGTACAAGCAGGAGGATCCAGGAAACTCTAGGCCAATCAGCCTCACCTTGATCCCTGGGAAGATGATGGAGCAAATAATCCTGGAAGCCAATTCCAAACACATTAAGGACAAGAAAGTGATTGGGAGTAGTCAGTGTGGATTTACAAAGGCAAAATCACTTGACCAACCTGCTAGCCTTCTACGACAAAATGACTAGCTCGGTGGATGAGGGGAGAGCAGTAGCCGTTTATCTTTGCTTTAGCAAGGCTTTCATCACTGTCTCCCATAACATTGGCATTAACGAACTGATGAAGTATGGACTAGATAAGTTGACAATGATGCAAATTGAAGAGTGGCCAAACAAACTGCCAGGCTCAAAGGGTTGTGATCAGTGGCGCAAAGTTCAGCGGGAAACCAGTCACTAATGCTGTATTGCAGGGGTCAATACTGGGGCTGGTACTCTTTCACGTCTTTGTCAGTGACTTAGATGATGGGCTAACAGGACTCTCATGAAGTTCAACAGATGAAAATTCAAGTCCTGCACCTCAGGAGGAATAACCTAAGCACCAGTACAGGTAGGGGCTGACCAGCTGGAAAGCAGCGCTCCAGAGAAGGACTTGGGGGTCCTGGTAGACACCAAATTGACCATGAGTCAGCAATGAGTCTTTGTAGCAAGAAGGACAACAGGATCCTGGGCTGCATGAGGAAGACCATGGCCAGCTGGTCAAGGGAGGTGATTATTCCCCATGTCCAAACCACGACAACCCATCACTGGTGAGACCCCGTCTGGAGTACTGAGTCTTATTCTGGGCTCATCAGT
Organism: Burhinus oedicnemus; assembly: GCA_008921705.1. NCBI lineage: Eukaryota > Metazoa > Chordata > Aves > Charadriiformes > Burhinidae > Burhinus > Burhinus oedicnemus. The sequence goes on from VFFE01006833.1 coordinate 437,316, forward strand.
ACAAGGAAGACATGGACATACTGGAGTGAGTTGAGGGAAGGGCTAGATGATGAAGAGACTAGAGCATCTGTCATATGAGGAGAGGCTGAGAGAGCTAGGGTTGTTCAGCCTTAATAAGAAAAGGCTTGGGGGGGGCGGTCCTCGTCAATGTGTATAAATACCTTAGGGGAAGGATTAAGAAGATGGAGACGGACTTTTCTCAGTGGTGCTCAGTGACAGGACCAGAGGCAATGGACACAAACTGAAATACAGCAAATTCCACTTAAACATAAGAAAAACCTTTTCTGCTGTGAGGATGGTCAAACCTTGGAACAGGTTGCTCAGAGAGGCTGTGGGGTCTCCATCCTTGCAGATATTCAAAACCTGACTGGACATGACCCCGAGCAATCTGCTCTAGTTGATCTTGCTTTGAGCAGGGAAGTTGGAGTACACAAGCTCCAGAGGTTCCTTCCAACCTCAGTGATTCTATCATTCTGTGAAATTTCCTCTCGTGAACTCAGAAAAGTACCATTTGTTCTTTTTGGTTTTCATCAGTTGGTATGTAAGTTCTCCATTCCCCATTCATTTATTGTTAAAAATATGTTCTTGCATTAATGACTTGTGGACTTTCAGATGCCTGCAGCCTTTATGTGTTCTCTTAACTGAGGGCATGCAGAGGTAAAAAGCATATGGACATAAACCTTAGCTGCTTAAAAATGTTTCCAGCGGAGCGCTGTACCCATTTTATTAGGCAAATTCATGAGGATCTTGCTGAGAAATGGTGACTTCTATTCAGCACAGAGCCTTGAGAATTTAATTCCCAGAGTGCCATGTTCCTGTATTTGCTCCTTTATGACATTTGTTCACAATTTAAAGCATGAGTCTCTACACTTGTATTAACAAACTAGGCAACTCTATCAAATTGTTTGACCAAATAACAGATGACTTGTATCAGGATTTATTTGGGGGCTAGGCATTGTTTAGGCATGCAGGAGGATTCATAAGCAATAAATTGCTTTCCATGTACCTGAATTACATGCTGCATTGTACAGGACCTTGTTCAGTACATTCACGCATAGCTGCAATTTTCAAGCACTTAAACCAAAGAAGAAATTTGACATGAGAAACAGAATTCATATTTTCTCAGTGTATTCTTGCTTTATCAATCTGAGTGTTTTTAGGAGGCTTACCACTGCAGTATGTGAACACTTGGTATATTTTAAAGGATACCTATGGGAGCTCAGTTCCTCCCAGTGCACAGTTCCCTATTGTTCTGTAATAAGCAATAAAGCAGTTCAGATTGATTTGTTGCATCAACAGACAGAAGTTCAAGATAAAGATGAGACTTGCCATCAACAACTTATTTCAATGAGGTCTGAAAGGCATTTTTCTATATTTTCATCACTTATGTTCTATGTTGTGAGGCCTAGGGTTGGGGGAAGTGGGGCTTGTAGCACCACGTGACCTCCCTGGGCACCTCATTAAATTAAATAAATAGAAAAACTCTCACCGATTTCAGTAGGATCAGGTATCACATGTCAGTTTCTAATAAAAGAGTGAAATTAAATGTTTACTCTTAAATATTTAAATGTAAAAGAGTAAACTTACATGTTCAGGTAGCAACGGGATCTTGCAGCAGACCCAAGAGGAAGAAGGAGCAAACCACATATGGGAAGGGGCCAGCGCTCTTTGAATTTGTGAAATACTGCTCAAGGGAATGGAGGCGACTCCTCCCCCAGTTAACTCACACCTTTCAGTTGCTGATCAGCCCCAGCGTAGTCATTGCAGCTTGTTCGCGCTAGCCAGTGGCAATGGTTTAAGTTGGTTCTGCTCTCTCTTTGGGGCTCGCAAGCAGCAGGGAGTGTGGAAAGAACTGTGGCCTCACGGAAATGCATTAAGAGCTCTATTTTGGACCTAATTAAGTGGTGTTGGAAAAACATTGCACATTCGGTATTTTTAGAAGATTGCTTTGAGAAAAACAGCATCTGCCCCCTTCACCACAGTTCCCGGCATAGAATGTGCATCATGCCCAAATCAGGGCAGCAGTAATTTGGATGCACTGCCTTGCATGATGAATAATACAACGTACCTGTTTTCCTCCACCTCCACAGCACGGTTCTCTTTGGCTGCCGCAGGCCTACTCATCTAACGCAGCCCACCCTTTTGAGGATGGTATGTTGGAACTGGCTTTTTATCTATAAACATCAAGGCTCCCATGCCCTGGCTGATGAAATGCTACTGCTTCCGCGTCCCTTTCCTCAGGAGTGCGAGGATCTGAAAAACTGTTTATGGAAAGCTTCAGAGAAGAGACTCATAGCTGGCTGTTCATTTGTGAGACCTGGTAAGGCCAAGTCAGGACACTGGGGAAGCTGACAGAATACACACTGCTGAAATAATTTCTCTCAGAGCAAATGAATAGTTATTTAAATGATACTGTAATTACTGTACTCCCACAACTGGTCCTTCCATGCAACCTTTGTCCTGCACTGGTGGTACCTGGGGCAGTAACCATAGCTGGGAACTGATAACAGAGAGGGGACGATTGGGCTGAGTCATCTCTTGGGGAAGGGCAGATAATGGCAGGATGCCGGGCACACCATGGAAACAGGTGGGAATACTCGGCCAGAGGCACCCGACTGAGGTACACAGCGGGAGTCCGTGAGGTCGAGGGGAGGAGAAGTAGTGAAAGACACAACATTCCTGTTTCAAGCTGTTATGGTCTGAAGATCCCACAATGATTTATTGTCGTTTAGACAATTCTTCAATCACCTGATGACCCCTCCCCACCCAGGAAGGGGAATTGGGGAAAAAAAAAGGGAACCTGAGGGTTGAAATATAAACAGATTTAATGGAATAAGACTAAATAATTAACAGTAATAACACTAAAGAACCATTATTGATCCCGATACCAACATAAAATATACAAGGATTATACTCAGCCAACTATATCCATAGGAAGCTGTGCACTCCCAGCAGGGGACAGTAAATGTTGGACACTGCGAGCGCTACGGCTTCGGGAGGAAGGGAAGGGCTCAGGGGTCTGGCACCGAGGCAAGAAGTTCTCAGGATCACAGCCATCATAGAAGAGAAAAACTCCACAGCAAACTTCTTAATTTATGTTGAATGTGATGTTCATGGTATGAATTAACCCTGTTGGCCAGCTTGGGTCAAGTGCCCGGGTCTGGCTCCTCCTCATCCCCGCACCTGGCGAGCTCAAAAACACTGAGACCTTGAAACCCACACACCATAGCTGGCTATAAAGAAATATTTTCACATATTGGACACTAGAGCCTTCTAAAAATGTAGTTTTCCCAAGCATTAGAAGAGACCTTACTGAAAAGTTAAATTACAGAAAAATTAATCCCGTGTCGCTCAAACCAGGACATAAGCAAAGAATAAAGCAGAGGACGCAGCCCCAGCCCCACGAACAGCCCCTGACGGTAACGCCGCCATCCCCGGCCTAGCTCAGCGCTCCCCCTCTCGCCGCCCCCCTCAGCGGCATGGCGGCGGGGCGGGGGGGTGCGCACCACCAGCCCCCTCACCAGCCCCAAACACCCCCGAAGCCCCGGGGGCCACCGCCGCGGAGGGAGGGGGCTCGTCAAGATCTTCCTGCCCGGCAGCTCCCGGCCCAGCGCTGCGGGGATAATATCCCTTCGGGGCCGTTCAGGCGCGCCTCCCCCCCACCTTGCGAGACCGCCACCCCCGCTCCCCAGCCGCCAGACGCGCTTCTCCTTTAAGCGCCGGTTCCCGCCCCTTCCCCGCCCGCCCGCCGCTCCCCGGCCCGCAGCCCTGCGGCAGCGGCACCGCTGCTGAGGCGAAGCGGTCGCCGCCGCTTCTCACCGCGGCCGGGGACAGGCGCTCCTCGGCGGCTGAGGGGCAAGAGCGCGGGGCGGCAGCATGTCCACCAAGGCGGAGCAGTGTGAGTGGCGGGGCCGGGCCTGTCCGAGGGCAGCGGGGGAAGGTGGGGGCCGGCGGCGGTTGAGGGGGGGACCTTCCCGCCGATGGCGCTGCCTTGCTGCCGGCTGTCAGTCGCCCCGGCGGGGTAGCGCCGACCGGCTTCCTCCTGCCTTATGTGGCGCCCGCGTAGCAGCTAGTGCAAGGGGGGGGGGGGCTGCCTTCGTTCTGGCTCTTTCTGTCTCGGCCGCTGCCGAGCGCTTGGTGGCGGCGGCGGCCCTCGGAGCATCTCGCCTCCCGCCCGGCGCCTGGCGGAGGGTCTGGGGAGGCGGCGGGTTTGTGGAAAGGCAGCGCCGCGGGGACCTGAGGGGAAGAAATGAGGGATGAGAGTGAAGATTGAGAGCGCCGGCTTGGCCCTCGGCCCCCCAGCCTGCCTCGGCTGTGCCCTGTCCCAAAGGGCGAACCCAGCTGAGAGACTGGAGACACCAGAGGTGACCCATGCGTTGCCATCTTGACGGTGGTCCTGCTGTGAGACGGAGAGGGAGAAGGGAGGTGTGCTGCCATTCTTGCTTGTGCCGTTCGCCTTTTGGGTGAATGTAGGCCGGGTGTTACCGTCTTGCCTTGTTTACCCACACATCTGCCTGCCGCAGCCCCCAGGGTGTCCCAGCAGGACCCCCGAATGGTGACATCCCCCTGCCCAGGGCCCTCCTCACAGCCAGGGACGTTTTGACCACCTTGTTGGCTAGATCGGATCAAGGCAAGATCAGATGACATTGTGGTGGTTGGGACATCAGCAGCTGGGCCATGCTAGTGCTCCCCACCGTTGTTACTGCTGATCGCAGGTGGTGTGTCTGCAACAGCCCTGGTGGGGGGCTTAAAGAAAAATACCAGGGTAGTTGAGCTTGTCTCCCTTATCAAAGGTATTTTGTCTCCTGGTACAGTGTCATGGTTGTGAGCCAGGCAGTCTGTGGCCAGTAGGTTGGACTGATGTTTGTCATGATGGGATCTGACACTTCAGGTGCTGAGACTTGCTGTCTCCTTCCTCCAGGTCACTGGGAAGGAACTTTGTATTTATATATACCTGTGCTGAACTGATCTAAGGAAAAGAATACTTGTATTTTTTTTTCCTTTAGGGTTTACTGCTTATTTACAATGATGGATGATGTTGCTGTTAAAATATTATGTGGTTGCTAATTTATTGCTGTAGGGATGCCCTTCTGGCCTCATAAATAGAGACACAATGTTCTGACTGTGCAACAGCCCTGAAGTGTGCAATGTTCGGATCTGTACCGCTCTGTTCTTTCTGCCTTCCCCACCCCCACCTGAGTTCTGTAGTTGTTTCTTCTTTCTTGTGATACTTATACATTAATTATGCCTTTTTCACACTGGCATGTGGAAGAATTTCTGCTGCCTTTTGTCGCAACACTGCCTTTGGCGTTTTCTTCCTTTTCTATTCTGCCTTCTCTGTTCCTCCATTCCTAATGCTTTTGTTCTGCTCTGTTTGAGCTTCTCTTTCATACTTTCTCCTTGGCTGTTTTTAATTTTCACCCCCTTGTGCTGTTCAAGACACTGCATCTTGACCTGCCATGTCCCTATTGCTCGCTATTTTAAGATTTACTTGGGGTCCAGGCTTCAGATCTTTCTGCCTCCTAACGTTCTCTTTCATGATGCTCCAGGTAGAGTGTTCGGTTAATGGACATATCCAGTGCATTCTAACCTACTGAATGTATTTTGTTTATCAAGGCTGCTTCCCTGACTAGTTCTTATGGCATTACCAAATGTCTTTGTCTCTGCATAACTTCAAGATTCCCTCACCTGCAGTTTCTGACAAATGGTGAAGGACTTGGACAAGGATTGTTTTGATGTGCATACATCACTGTCAGGCAAACCTTCAAACCCCAGCTGTTGCTGCTGTTGCTTCTGCCCTCTCTGACTGACAGGCAAAACCAAGAATGTCTCGGGAAGGAGTCACAAGTCGTAATGAATCTCACTTTACCAAGAACAGCAACAAAAACACTACGAATGAGGAAACAGACTGACCAGAACAGAAGAGCAAAAAGGCACTGGTCTAACCATGAATCTGTGGCCACCCCACAGCTCTTTGGCAGGTTGTACGAACAACAGGTAAAATGGTGGCAATCTGGGAAATAATCTCGAGAAGCCTCCCTTTTTTGTGACATGCATCTCGTATCTCATACCATAGGTATTGACAGTGACTTCCATCATTTGATTCATCACGGCATGCCTGAGGTGTTCTATTGTATTCAGATAAAATTAGTTCTTTTTCACCTTAAATAGCAGTAATTGGTGTTTAGTTGTGGTAAGTAATGTCCTGGGAATGCCTGATGCCAGCTCTGTTCTTCTCCAGGACAGGGGAGCGACCAAGACCATCTTTAAAGACTCCTAATGGCTTCAGTCTTGATTCACTCAGTGCTCACAAGGGGGCTGGGGAGTTTAGTTAGGTCTGTGTAGAGCCTAGAGAGATACCCAGCAAAGCACTGTGGAATAACATTATTTTTTTTTTCTTTTTAATTTGTTTTATGTGATGACCCTATGACAATGGCTAAGTGTTTCCACAGAGTGACAGCGCTTTTTGAAGTGTATCTCTGGGTGCTCAGAAACTCAGAAAATTGGGTCATACACACTTCTGTATCTTGAAAGATGGCAAAGTTTTGTTCTGGGGCTTTCCTTAGGAAGATTCTCTGTATTCTGGGAGGCTCTGCTGAAATTCTCAGTGTTCTGAGAAACAGAACTGAGAGGTGAGGTTAAAACATTTAGCCTAAAGCTAATGTCAATATTTAGGCTTTATAAATAAGTTTTCTGTTTTGGTATTTTGCCTGATACAATTGCATGACAATGCTGATTAATAGAAGTAAAATGTTTCCCTTTATTAAAAAAAAGTGATTCTAGATATTCTATACCCTTTATTGAAAGTAAGTAGCTGTAGAGGGGCAGACAGTTCTCAGAAATACATCTAGACCTGAATTCTGACATCATCTTGGCATTTTGTTAATCCAGTTCACTTACAGACATCTGACAGGAAACCATGGGAGCCACAGTACACTGTGCATCTTGCTGTGAATTGTTCTTTGTTGGGTACTGTGAAATGTGGTCTGTTTTCTTTGCAAATATGCCTGGCTTCATATTCTTTTTTTCCTCTGGCATGAAAAAGTAGTATCACAAAATATGTTTATGAAGTAATTCCTTTCTTAATCTAAAATAGTCTGTATTAGTTTTTATAGGAGTCTTTATGACAGTATAAAATTGTCCTGATGATAAACTGACCTGCAAAACTGGGACTAAAACGGAGATAGTGGGCAAGAAGAATGAGGTGTGGGACGAGGAGGGGAAAACGGGTCTTGGATTGCTAAAATGAACTTCTGAAACCTGGAGGGAAGCACATCATGACCCAATGTTACCTACCCCAGTGGTTTTGGGGGTGTGTAGGAAGCTGGTTATGGCTGGCCTCACAGAGCCAGGGGTCACCTCCTGCAAAGCAGAGTTCATGTGCTGCAGACCGATGTGGTGGCCTGAAAGGCTCTCATCTTGCTCCTACCTATATGGAGGCAATCTGAGTCCACGCAACAAACCTTCTGATTTCAGTTGTTTGTGTGTGTGGGAAAGTAGTGATTTATTTTAATTATCCATTAACGTCACCTTGAAAGAAATTTGTGAAGTAAAACTCTTAAAAGAGGAAATATAATTAAAGTTGCTTATGCATCCTTAGTTTATTACTTTTGCATATGCACGGTGACAGTGTCCCTAATTGCATTTTTATTTGCTGTTTTCCCATTGACCCCAGCCCTATTTGGTCACACGATGGACTTTCTCCCTGTGGTGAAGCAGGGTAATATCGTGCGGGGGACTTTTGTCTGTAGAAGCTTCACTTGCTGCAGAAATTGGGGGGATATGGTCAGTATAGCAGGAAACTGGAGAAAGGATGATCATGGTGAGGACAGCTGAGCAGAAAGACTGGGCTTCTTGTCATGCAATTCAAGCAAACTGTGTTCATCGCTTGATGATTATTTAAATGTTCCTCATTTTACGGATAACTGACTTGAAATTGTGAAACCTCATTTGTTGTGTGACTGAGCACTCACAGATGCTTTTGTTTACTGGACGTAAAGTCCAGTACATATTGCTGTCTCTTCTGGCAAAATGGCTCTCGGTATCTCGAGCTGAGCCTCCCACAGCAGTTGCAGACACTTTGCTCTTGGTGTCTGTCCTTCAAGTCTCTTTCTGTAGTATGAATACAATGTCACCCCTTCTCATTCAGCTTGTCAATGGTATAGAGAAAAAAAAAAAAAGAACGCTCATGAAATGTTCAGATAGAGCAGCAGCGAGAGGCATAGGGATGTCTCTCAGGAAGTTAGTGCCTTTCTGTTCAGCGGAGGACATCGTGGTATTAATTCTTTAATAAATGCCATTTGACAATGAAAATAAAGTATTGACTAATTGCTCATTTAGGAAGCATGATTTATCTTCCACACTGAAGGAGCCCTGAGCGGAGCAAGGTGTAGTGGAAGATTGTCATAATCCGTATGCCCAAGGGCTGAAGTCATGCAGAAGCATCTCCCCTTTTAACTGCCTATTACACAGTCTTGGTGCACTTTTAACATGATTAAGAGTTCCCAGCCAGCTCTGCCTTTATTGTGGCTGTGTCCGTGCAGAGCAATGCTATGAACAGCAGCTGAGCAGTCTAGCTGGAAGCGCAGTTGAGTGAGTGCAGCCCTCTGCCACAGCCAATGCACTCTGTTTCTCAGCAGAGTTGATTAATTAGCCTGAGCAGAGTGAAAAAGAGTTGAGAGTGTGCTCAGTTGTCTCTGCATGAGACTGTCTTGTGCCATATAGGTGATGTAAGGCATTGCAGCTATGGTGGGTAATCACTTTTTTCCAATACTGAACAAGGATCGCTATTAGAAAATAAATCCACTGTTATTTCTAAAACAACAAAAAAAAATAGTTTCAGTAAAGATGTAGAGCTCCTTGAAATCACCTGCTTGATCAGACTTCCTAAGACACTTAAATAAACAGCATAGATCTTTTCATATCTTCAGTTCATTGCATAAAGTAAATGTACGGCCTAAAGTAAATCACATAAGCTCTCTGTCTTCGCTTATAACTCAGCTTTGGCTGTAGAAATATTTATCCGTCTCACATGAACCTCCTGTGATCCAGTGACTCATTCATTGTTAATGAATCTCGAGATCCTTGGAGACATGGAAAAAGTGCAGATTTTTTTTGTTTTGTTTTATTGGTGTGGGGTTGTTTTTTTTGTTGTTGTTTGTTTGTTTGTTTTTTAATTTGCTAGCACTAAGTTGGTCTAACAGAGGCAGGCATTCACTTCTGTGCCTTCCCCTTGGCACTCTTGCACTGGAGTGTTCAATTTATTCAGTCAAAATAGAAGGAATAGAGAGACTTTTCTGCCTTTTTTTTTACAGTTTAATTCTTAAATTAAAAAAAATAATCATAAATGGTAGGAACAAATGTGATTCTGTCAAAGTCTGCAAGAAACCTAAATGAAAGTTTCTGTGTTTGTTTTTTGTCTTTTATGTAGTTGCTTCCAAAATCCGTTACCTTCAGGAATACCACAACCGGGTTCTCCACAACATTTACCCTGTGCCCTCTGGAACTGACATTGCAAATACTCTGAAATACTTTTCTCAGACGTTATTGAGGTAAGTTTTAACTAATGCTCTTGAAGAAAAAAGAGCTAAAGAATTGTAGGGGGTATTGATTGACTTTGAATTGGTTGTAAGATTTAATGGGTCAATGCTCAGCCAAAAGGAGTCAGAGCATAATTTAAGAAAAGAATGTTATGAATTAATCTCTTTAGTGGCTGTTGCCCAATTTGCCCAGTTGAGCTGCTTATTGAGTGGCTGATTCTAAAATAAACTTGGTTGATTACACATTTGCTTGGCCCTCCTAAGATTTAGCTGACTGCACAAGCATGCTGAACCTGTGAAGAAAGGAGTTTGTGACCTATAGAGTTTTAGATGTGTATGCTCATGACCTCCTTAACAGTCCTGGTGCCTCAGGATCCTAGAGTGATGAGCCAGACAAGCAGAACTAGGTTCTTTCTGTGCCATGGTTCAGCTGGCTGTCAGGTTTGGGTTCTGGTTCAGTTCCTTATAATAATGTGAGTAGATGCAAAGCTTGTATACAGATCTGGATTTGGATGGCAACAACAGGTCATAATTGTTCTGCCCTGGGGTTTTGATGTAGTCCAATATTTAGTAGAAATATATAGTACAAAATGCTGTATGAATACAGAATGCATTTTGAATAGCAAATGCTACCTCTTGTCTTGCTAAAATGGTATGAAAAATTATGAGACTTAATTAGGAATGACATACATTCCACAGTGCTACCTAGTGGATTTGTATTTTCAAACCATTTTTAAAGTGGCTTTTGACAGTGAAGAGGTGATTTTTTTTGTTTTGTTTTATTTTGTTTTTGTCTGCCCAGGTTTTGGCTGGCACTAGTTTTCACATCCAGAAAAATGCAGTTAAAGCTGCATTTCTATGCATAGCTTCCTGATTAATACCTGGAAAGATTGTCCCTGCTGTCAGAAGCTAGTTTGGAAATACAGCTGTTTGCCTTATTTGATGAGGAAACAGTAACAAAATACAATTAACCCATATATTTGTATACATACCCCGATGATGTATACAAGTTGAGAAGCAAGAATTTAAACTTGAAAGAATGACAGTAGTTCATTCTAACATACATTTAAAGCACATGGGATGTATCAAAATTCTTGACCCTCTTTCTTATAAAGAAAGATACATAGACAGAAATACTCCTTATCAGTGGAACACCTGTTCACTGCAAACTTAAACCCCTCCTATTTACTTTTGAAAAATTCAAGAGTAGAATTGTTTAAGCACTGTGAAATTTGTTTCCATCATCATTTAGCGTGTTGACAAAACTTATGGTAACCAGTGGGACTTTTTATTTTAAGATTAATGAATTAAATTTTATCTTATTAATTGCAGCAGTGGGAAAAAATGTTTAGTCAGTCACTAAAGATACCTCTGAAGTGTGTCTCTGTTCCCACATCGGGCTGTTTTGATGGATTATTTGCACAACACAGACTTAAATCACATTTAGGTAAAAGTATGACAAAACAGCCTCTGTTTAAATGCTGTGGGCCTTTAAGCTGTTAAAGCAAGAAAGTTGGACTTGATGTTCTCTCTTAGCTGTAAGTGCTGTAATGAGATCCATTTCTTTTTGGGCAGAAGTCCATTGGGACAGGATGGATTTAGCATCTGCTCCTAAAGAAAGTGTCTTTACACCACCCTGTTGTCTTCATCTTTCTAAGCAGTCCAGCTGACTTGTCCTGTGTGACAAATTGTTCACACTGCATGAGCAGTGATGTTTCTGGGCTTACTGAAAAAGCTTTATACTTAGCGACTACGAGAGCAGATCAGAAATCAGGGCAGCAATTGCACAATTGAGCAACTCTATTTCATGTTCAGAATGGGACTGAACCAAAATCCTGTTGTTGGTAATGCTGAACCTCATGGGGCAGAAGTGATACTCGTATCTGATATGCAGGTCTACAGAAATGGCTTTGTCCTTCGTGATCTGGGATCTGATCAGTCTCAGAGATAAAAGGGCACCAGAAAGTGAAGCCAGGATTTGGATCTAAATTTAAGTGGGCTGAGTTCTGATACTCAGCAAGGTCAAATCCACATTCTAAATCCCTGTAACCAGGAAATTTGAACTGTTGGTCAAAGTCTGAGTGCTATGGTTATACCAGTATAAGTTTATACACTTGCTGATACTAAGAAAGAAACTGGATAAAAAAGCAAAACAAAACACGCCCTGTATTTAGTGTGGCAGATGGAAAGAAGGAAACTCCCACCTACTGTGTGCAGATCTCTGCAAGATTTACCCTAAAACTAAACAGACTGGTTAAGAACCTTTCTGAAGAGCATGATCAGAAATTTCTTTGACTATTCTGCATGCTGAGTCTTCTTTCTGCCTCCTACACTGAGACTCCATTGTGCAAGGTTTAACATCAATGATAGAAGTACATGGTGGAGAATAATCTTTCTAGCTTGAGCCAGAGCATACGCAACAAATTTGGGCTGCTAAGAGAATACTGATCAAACACTAGCAAAAGTGCCCATTGATTTCTGGAGATTTTGGGTCTGGTCTTCAGAATAGGCTGCTTGTGATCATCTACTCTTTTAAAATATCTTTAAAAAATACTTCTCAGTTTGATGTGTAGTCTCCTTGCAGCTGAATTTTTTTTAGGACAAACATTTCTTGATGAACATACGTAGTCATAGGAATAATGGAGCAATAGTGATTAGTCCTTATGATGATTGGGTTTTAAGGTGTAGCTTTTACTGCTTGTTACACTTTTTACCTTTCCATGTTATGGACACATTGACTGTGTTCTTTTCAGTGGGGCATGCCCACTGTTTTGGATCACATTCATATATGGTGTCATTCTGCTAGCTGTAGTTGGATTGCACAAGGGATTAATTTGCTCCTTTGCTCTGTACATAGCCTCAATAAATCACAAGCTCAGGGGTGGGGGGAGCTGATGTGGAATGGCTGAAAAAATTAAATTCCTTATTTCTATGAACAAACATCACATAAAATCACCATACACAATGCATAGCACATTGATTCATTTAGTTCTTCCTTAATTTTCTCTTTGGGCAAAAGCATTTCTTTACATTACAGCATGAATTTGTTTCATGCCCTGCTCATTTTCAGTGTTTTCTCCCTCATTTGAGGAATGAACTGAGACTTAATAAACATCTTGCAGAACAGCTCATTCTTTCACATTTTCTTGGAGAAAATTCTCCATATGTATTTCTAAGTAAAATGTTTTACATAAGGAATAATCATAAATGCCTGGTGGCTAACTAATGGTCAAGCTTGTTTTGCTGCCTTGGCGAGATGCAATTCTCTTGTAGGCATTTTAGGAAACCTTTCCTGGAAGGCAGTAGTTTTGGGATAGATTTGCAGCAAAGATGTACAAATCTTGAAACAAGCCCTGGTAGCTTTGTCACTTGTCATGGAGCAAATTCAGTATGGAGTGACACTCCATCTGCAGACACTCCAGGTTCTCAGTGCTTGGTTTGAGCAGAAACAGGAGCAGACTGCAATCATTGTATCTTGGTCTTAGGGATCTTCCTAGATTTTTGATTTTGGCACTTCTGTTTATTGCTTTTAAAATGTATGGGTCGGGCAAAAGCCTAGGTCTGGAAGTTTGGGTTTTTTTTTCTAAATTTGGCATGGTTGCAGCTGGAATTTAGATATGGCCTCATTGCCCTTCCTGGAGTGAACAGAAGGATGCCCTGATCAAGATACAAGATGGTGTGCTTTGGCCTCTAATCCATAGATGGGCCATAGCTCCCTGTTAAAAGGAAGGGAAGCCTGTAGCGTAAGCTCTCCATCACTGCCTTACATTTTCCAAAGCAAGGATTAGTTAATACAGTAATATTCTTTCCGGAAATAAGTGCACTTGAAGTGATGTGTTGTCAAGTAAAGGGATAGGTTAGTGGTATCATCTGTTGGTAGACAGGGAAGGGATATCATTTAGTACCTTCGTATCTCTAAACATCAGCTGCAGAGTATGGCAAATGAACATCAAGCAAATTAAAAGGAATCAGCACTCTGATCATTTGTTTTTAAAGTCATACTAGATCTTAGGTGATTTTCTGATATGATTTCATAAACACTGTCATGGCAGTCACCATGTTTCTTGTACTGGACATTGGGTAACAGAAACCAAAATAATCTGCCAAATATGTAAGGCACAATAAAAAAGAAAAAAAAAAGTATGTAATTTCTTAAAACAGACTATGTCTGTCATCTCTGACTGCAAGTGTGTTGTGATAGTAGCCACTTGGCATAGAACTGTACTTGTAAAAGTGTTTTATGTATATGGCAAATGAATGACACTTTCTCCTATAAGCACCTTAGCAAGAGTTCAGCTTACTTGTGTAAATTGTTGAATTGACTCATGAGGTAAGATGTATCTGTGCTAAGGTGATTATACGATAGGGATTTCTGTATTGTTAAAGAGGGCAGAGGTTTCCAGGAGTGCTCCCTCTTGACATAACTCTGCTCTGCATTAGTCAGTGGAAATTTTAATGCTACTGACTTGTCTTTTGTAAGTTTTAACACTGACTTTGGGAACAGAGTTACACCAACAGTGACTGCTTTTGGAAATCCCAACCACTGAGAGGTACAAAACCTGCTTTTAAAAAAAAAAAAGCATTGTGTGTGGTTTAATATATTTAAAAGGTGTATTATATTTTATAGGCACATATGAAGATTATGAACTAACCCTATAATTGCCTGATAACTAAAATATAACACTGCTTAAGTGACAATTGATTTCTATTTAAAATAGTGGGGTTTATTTTTTTTGAATAGATTAGATTAACATGTTTACAACCATGTACAACATTCTTAAAACAACATAACGAGCTGGTTGACGTGTAGCCTCTATTTTGATTCCCACTAAATCCTTTTTATTTCTTGAAATTATCTCTCCTTTAGTTTATAGTGAGTTTTGTTGAATAATAACGTAAGTAACAGCAGGAATGTATGGTGACATACTGTCTGATCTGCAGTTACATAATTGGTCTTGCTTGCTTAGCCCTTAGATTTTTGAAGGTAACTATTTACCCAAGGAGTGTTTGTATTCATAAAGTAAAGTGTTTCCTCCCTAAACATGGGCAAAATTAAAAACACACATAAACAACCATTATCATTAGCTCACAAACATATGCTAAAGACCATCTACTATATATTATTTTATAACTTTTCCAAATGTAGTTTAGTTAACATTTTAGAAATATTATATTATTTCTAAATCCATGTGCCTGTTTAAACTTCATTATCTCAAATGATACTGAGTGAGTGGTCATGAAACAGTATCATATAATACATACAGACATTATTTTAATGCAATAAACATGTGATTTTTAAGACTATCTTAACAAACGCACATGTTTATTCTTTGCTAAAACATGTTTCTGCAAGTGCCACACCTATATTTTGCATGTTTTCAGTCAGTTGGTTCAAAAGATTTGGGGGCGCGGGGGGCAGGGGGGAGTAAATCTCTCAAAATCTCAGAGCAAAATACCAGCCTATTTTGACACAGCTATTTTTCTGTAGCAAACACTTTTAATTCTCAGAATTTTTCTTAACTGTGAAACATGGGTAGGGCACTGAAACATGCATTTTTATATTTTTGCTCCTTATGAACCAGATAACACATGAGATGCAATGAAATTTTCCTAGATGTCAATTTTTAATTCTCTTACCTTGAAGCATGAAAGTGAATAGTTGCTAGATTTGTAGACACAATGGTATCGGTAGCGATTGCATCTTATGTGGGATGTATCTGGTCTTTTATTATTTGTTTTATAGTGTCATTTCAATGTAATGTGCTGTTCTTTGTGTCTTTGTTGTCTCTTTTTTTTCTTTGTCCCCCCAACAGCATTTTGTCCCGCACAGGGAAGAAGGAGAATCAAGATGCCTCCAATTTGACAGTGCCCATGACCATGTGTCTTTTTCCTGTGCCATTCCCACTCACCCCATCTCTAAGACCACAGGTCAGTTCCATCAACCCTACTGTTACTCGCTCCCTCCTTTACAGCGTCCTGCGAGATGCTCCATCTGAACGTGGCCAGCAAAGTCGTGATGCTCAGTTATCAGACTACCCATCTTTGGACTATCAAGGACTTTACGTGACACTGGTGACACTGCTGGATCTAGTTCCCTTGCTACAACATGGTCAACATGGTAAGCAGGCCCTTGAACCCTTCCAGTACACTTAACTTCAGTGCTGTGAATCCATGAATGATGCATAAATGCAGTAGAAGAGATGGGCCTAAACTGACCTGGATCTGGAATTCAAATCTCCTGGGATGCGTTTATATCCAAGTGTTTGGTTTTACTTTGTTAAATAAAAGATGGTTTTTTGCTAAGTGTGGATTTGGGTTTGAATTCTGAGGTTGTCTGATTTTTAGTGATATGCTGGTGGTATGTAACTAAAATACAATGGTATGTAACAAAAATAATACAGATGGGTCTAAAAAATCTCGATTTTGATTTTGAATCTGCTGGGATATCTTCAGACTGGTCTCTTTGGGGTGGCTCTGTTAAAAAGGCACAAATTGCTTGCAAATGTATATCTGGCCTATAACAAATGTGCAGATTGAGTGTTTTGGTGAAGGTCCATCTCTACATAGAACGTAGTATACGTTTAATTGAAGAAAAAACATGGTAATGGTGATTGGACGTGGCTTTAAAATGTTCCTGAGTAAAAAGATGGCAATATCTCTGTCTGACCTGCAGAAAAGCTGTATTTTCTTATGCTTTGAATTAGTTAATCACAAGATTTTTTTTGTGACGGTATTGTATTTATATTGTTTTCCCTCAAGTTCTGCATATGTCTGGCTTGTTAGTCTGTGGCTTTCCATACTGGGATTCAGGAGCCCAGTGTTCTCCTTATGTTACATAAGCCAAATATTAATTTTCACCACAGTATCAGGGTGTATTACTTACATAGTTCAGTACAGGAGGATTGTTGTCAATCTGATACACCGCTGAAATTCTTTACAGTGAAGTTGTTTCTGTTAAATGCTGAATTCCTTTTGAGTTGGCAGCAGCATGTTTTGAATCAAAGACTACTGCACTAGGAAATGGTGTGATCTTGTAAGAGGGGGGCTGCTAGCAAATCGTAGACTTGTCGACTTAACTTAAATTTCTAGAAATGGTGGAGTTAATTATCAAAACAATATTTGTCTGAATAGCTAACATTTATTTAACAACCAATGGAGACCTGTAAAGATCAAATAACGCTGAGCGAACATAATTTCCTTTTGTGGCAGCACAATGGCTCTCCTGGTGAGGTTTTCCTGTCCCTAGTGAGGCTTTTGTTGCTGTGTGTCCTAATAGGCCATCTGGGACATATGGTCCCCACTTGAGTGAGGAAAACACTCCAGGAGTAATTACCAGTGGCTTTTGTCAGCTGGAAGGGTGTATGAAGTGGGAATCTTACAGGAGTCTGTGCTGGGTCTAGTGTTATTAAATATTTTAATTTTTTTACTTGGCTGGTAGAAATGAGAGAGCACTTTGATTTGCAGGGGTTATCAAGATGGCGAATAGCATGTTCTTCGTGTGAAAGATACCAGATTCAAAACAATCTTGGCAAATTGCATTCTGTTTTGAAACATCTTCAAAGGAGAAACGTAAAATACGGTGTTTAAGCAGGGGAAATCAAAGGCAGAAATGAAATGGGGGAAATACTAGCTTGAAAGCCATACTGAAGAGATCTGGGTGTTACAGTAGATCAGAGGCAGACCATAATCCACTAATGTATTAGTAGTATTCTGGCAATATGTAAACAGGTGTTTTGTGTATGAGACACCCAAAGCATTTTGTTGACCACACTAACAGTCCTAGCGAGGCCTCAGCTGGAGTAATATTTTCAGATTTGTCCATCTGGCTTCAAGAGAGATATGGACCATTTGGGAGAAGTCTAGGAAAAAGAAACAAGAATGATATGAGGTCTAGAAAATGTGAACAGTGAGGAAAAACAGAAAGAACTTGGTTTGTCTAGCTTAGAGAAAAATGGAAGGGATGATTATCATAAACAAATATGTAAAGGTTGCTGCAAGGAGAAATAAACTAAAGTATTTGTGGTTACAGTTGATCAGGATAAGAACTGCAGCAATGGAAATTTTTAAAACAAACAAACTTTTTTGTAATAAAGGTGGTTAAGCAATAGGATGACTTGTCGGGAGAAGAAGTGAACTGTCTTGCAGATTTTTAAGAACAGTTTAGATAAATATCTGCACGGAATAATTTGGTTGACTCACGCTTGGGGCAAGGGGAGGTCACTTGCTATTTACTATGGTTCTGTGTACGGAGAATTAAATTTTGCAATACAACTTGTTATTTATTTCTCCCTCAGCTTAGCATTTGACTAAAAGCAACGTATTTTTTTTTATCAGAACAATCAATGTTGTTTGGGTAAGTACAACTGGTATGCTAGGCAGTCCTGGGCAGTCCAATCAGATTATACAAAATTCTCAATGCTCAGCTGGTAAATATGTTTTGCAAGAGAGAAATGTTCTCTAGCATTAATGGTCTTGTTAGACCCTTGCATAGAAGACTTGCCAGAACCACTGAAATGGAGTGCTAATTTTAATTCTTACTATGACTCATGATGTTTACAGCTACAGATCCCAGAGGTGGTTTTAAATCATCCTGGTTGCACAGACAAGACTGAAGGCCTGTGTAACATACTTAAGCTTACAGAGTAACAAAAGGAATCCCTCTCATGCAGGGGAAAGGCCTTCTGATGTATTGGGATCATCATACAGGTTCAAATTTGGAGTTCACCGAGTGCTGTAACCTTTCTCAGAGGGTCATTGGCCCCAGCTCAATTCCTTATTTGGAAGAGGCTATAATGATGCCAGGGTGCTCAGATACACAATAACCTATCCCTTCCCTTTGGGTCTTGAAATGTTGCACATTTCTTTATCCCTTCCAAAAAGTTAGAGTATAATTAATTAGAGTAAGTATGGAAATTCTTGATAAATACTCCTTACCTTTTAAGCCTTGGCCATTTTTTGCCTCAATGGCTTCCCAGGAAAACAAGGTCCATAGATTGACCACATGTTGTTTGAAAAATACCGTGATGCTTCCTGTAGTCTCTATGTGGGGGGTACTTTGCAGCTCTCTTGAGGGTAATTATGATCAAAATCTTATTTTTTTAATGGCTGATACTTTTTTTACTTTTTTCATAGAATACTTTTTTCAAAAGCAAGCGTTTCAATACCAAAGTGCATATCAAATTCTGATTCTAATAACATCCCTGCTTAAATGCAGGCCGTTGTATGCTAATCACTGTATGATTAAAATCAACATGGATTTTAATCAATGGTTTTACTGGCTGCAGTATTCGTATTCCCACCAAACTCTTCTGAGTACTGTTGAACAGCTGTTTCCCTCTATTTTAGGAGGGGCTTAAAAATGATGGGTGAAGTCTCTTTTCTATAGTGATAACTTCCCAAATTACTTTGAGGGGAAAACTTGAATTTAAATGTAATTTTTTTTATAGTTTTGTAAACTAAAAAGTACATAGTTATAATTATTTTTTCCATTGTAATGATTCTGTATTTATTTCATTTTATTCAACAGATCTTGGGCAATCAATTTTTTACACTACTACATGCTTACTTCCTTTTCTCAATGATGATATTTTGAGTACTTTACCCTATACAATGATTTCAACACTAGCTACCTTTCCTCCATTTCTGCACAAGGATATTATAGAGTATCTCAGCACATCTTTTCTGCCTATGGCTATATGTAAGTAGATCTCATTCTAGTATTATGTCTCAGAAAACATGGTGCACTGCTATAATAGTATCAGATTGTAGGAGTCAAAGTTTGATTTGTCATAGAATTGTAATGGGACATCAATCTACTGTGTGTATATATGTAAAATAATTCCATGTTACTATTTTTCAAAGGGAAATAATTGTATAATTTGTATTTATTTGTTATGCTCTGTTACTGTGTGAATTCTTCCTTAATTTAAATGGTGAAGTTTAGCTTCTTTAAGAAAGACACTGTTTTCAGACTTGTAGAACTTTCAGTGCCAGCAGTGGGAGTTTTGAATACAGAATCGATGGACAAACTGATCCTGAAATAATAGATGCAATAGCAACGTGTAACTTTTGCATCTGGCCTAAATCTGGATGTACAAGAATGACTCTTCTTAATGTAATGATGTTGTGATGAATTTCTGATTTTTCTCCCTCCCTCTCCTTGACATTTTCTCTTTAAGTTCTGTACTAAATAGCTGCGCCTCTAATGTCTCCTATCCGTAAGTGTTAAGACTGAATCTGACAGTGCCTGCCTTTTTATCTCTTTTTCCTTTTTCTTCCCACCCCCGACGGGTGTCACATGATTACATTATTTCATAATCCATGCAGAATGTGAATCCTGAGGTGTGTTCTGAATGCTCGTCTGTGTACCTGACAAAAAGCTTGATGGGATTTCAGCAGTAGTGAGCAATTTAACCATGTTCCACAGATGAAAGCATTAGGATCAATATTTAAAGTCAGTTTAAACCAAAAAGCCTTTTACTGTGCCTTTTACACCAGAACAGTTTGCCAGAGAGGTTGCAGGTTCTCCATCCTAGCAGATGCTCAAAACACAACTGGACAAGGTCCTGAGTACCTGCTCTAGTTGGCCTTTCTTTGAGCAGGGAGGTTGGATAAGATGATCTCCAGAGGTCCCTTCTAACATCAGCCATCCCATTATTCTGTGAGAATGTCTCCTCCTTATCTGTATTCCAAACCTTTGTGGAAAAACATGAACAACTTTGTACAGAGATCAACACTGATATCATTTAAGCATGTAGAAGATGCTGTTAGAACATGGAAAGAAGCACGGTCCAGTGTTTTGAGATTAAGATTTTATGGAAATTTATCACATACATTTTCTGTCTATACCAGGCAGTGATCTTGGAGAAATCCCTTAATTCTTCTGTACCTCAGTTTCCCCATGTAAAACAGTCCCCTGTAAGACATAGCAATAATGTTTTATCTGTTACCTTTAGCAGGTCTAATAAGCATATGCAAATGAAAATTACTAAGATACATTTCATACATATGTGCAATAGGTCCTCTTTGGGTTAAGAACAGAATGTTGCATTAAACTGGTTTTTCTTCCATTGCTGTTACCTGTTAAAGAACAGCTGATGTAAGTCACTTACCCTCTCCTGTCTGTCTTCAGATCTGTAAAACTGTTTCCAAAACAAATGATTGAGCGAAATCCTTGGTTTACTTAAATATGTAGTATCCCCCAACTGCCCGTGGCAGAGACCGCATCCATGTAGAGCATGGGAGCAACCTTTGTCATACTGCCTTTTTCCTCACACAGTTTTGGTTAGATCTCTGTATGAAACCAGTCTGCTGCTCTTTAAATTTGGCTTCTAGTACTGTGTCCTACTTTTCTGCTGATGGCCACGTTTTAATTGCCAGGTTAGAGCTGCTGAGTATTTTGCAATTTAAATCGATACAAATAGACCTTGTGGTAATAACTCGGGAGCTCTTACATGTATGGATGAGATTCAAAAAGGAATGAATGAAGTGCAATGAAAAGAGCCATAATAATGTTGGGTCATGTGGAGAAGTTCTTCATTTTCCCTTCCCTTCTTTTCCAGTCAAGTGCTCTTTTAATTAGTGTTGTAGTCTTTCCCCACTGGGAATTATATGCCCCTGTACAAGGCAAGTGCGGAACCTTTCCTTCCCCTAGTGTTCAGCTTTGAATCAAACCGAAAGGGAGGATGCAAGAGATTGTGTAAGCAGCTGGAGAGCCAGATTGAAGGGATGAAAGCATCTCACTGAACTGGTAGCGACAGTTCTGTGCTTCTATCCCAAATGCTTGGTATTTGGGTCCCGGCAGTGAGGCTTGGGAAAGTGCTGTGAGTGAGGATGGGGAAGATACGTGCCACATCTCTGTGTAGGAGGTTGCCTTCAAAGCCATATTGCCATGTTATAGTCAGCAAATAAACACCTACACTCTCCAGGGTTTTTCCAAGTATACCATTTAGTAGTAACCACTTTGTAGGAGACCAGAAGGAACTCTAGCTGCTTTATATGTGAGGTCAAAGTTACAGAAGCTTAGCTGCACTTCAGTGCTACTGTTTATCATTATCTTAGCACAGTTAACATAAGAAGGGGCACTAATTTTTCTAGTGTGCAGCTCTAACTTCAACTCATACCATGTGCTCCCTGAAAAGTAATCTGTGCCATACATCAACAGCCAGCAGCTACCACCCGCCCGAACCCTTCATCGGTATACCTCAACAGCAGGCTTTCCATTTTTTTTTTTTCTTGTTTCTTTACCCTCCAGTTCCTCTTTACCTTTCCTACAATCCAAGCCCTAGGGGCACTTGGCTATACAAGTGACATTGTTTTGACCAGTCTGTGGGTTCTGAAGGAGGGTGCCTGAGAAGATCACTTTTGGTTAATGCGGCTCTGAGACTTAAATCTTACCTATCTGGAAAACCAGGTGTGCACTGTATGAAGCAATATCATATTCTTAGTCACCTTTCTCTTCCAGCAGAAAAGGGGTTTCACCCTCTCCAATACAGAATGTTTCTAGTTTTTTAGTGTTTTTTGGGGTTTTTTTGTTTTTTTTAATGATATGGTACCTTAGGAATTTTATTTGCATCAGTTGGAATCAGTTATATGATATTCTCGCCTAATTTTCGTTGTTATACAATAGAAAATGTTTTCTTTTTTTTTTTTTTTCCCCCTTTCTTTTAAGTGGGATCATCAAAAAGAGAAGGTGTTCCAGCACATGTCAATCTGTCTGCATCATCAATGCTCATGATTGCAATGCAGTATACATCAAACCCGGGTATGTGTACATATGCAACGTGGTATCTTTCTCTCTAAAACTATGAGTCATTAAGTACTGTGTCTAATGCAATCAGAAAAGTTCAGATGATGGGAAAAATCTGTCTCACCATCCAACACAGGATGAAAAAGTGATTTTAGTCAAAACTGGAATTTCTGAGTGTCATGCTTGAAGTAATCATTATGTAGATAAGAGATCTCATTGTGATGAAGAAATAGGATTGGGCCCAGGATTGGAGACTCTGATCTACTCTTGCTTGACACTGGAAAATAGTGTTGATACATAACATCAGTGCTGGAGAGAAATCACCACTAACTTTGACTATAGAAATTAATAGTAACAGTTTGTCTTATACTGTGATTCATATCCCATGGAGTTTTTTAAAGAAGGCAGGTAATTCTGACTGCAGACTCAACAGAACTATAATGAATTTAAATGTAAGTATAAGTATCTAAACACAAGGCCATTCTCTCTCACTGTGGCACAGTCCCAGTTAAATCAGCGGGATATCATAACCAAATGCAAACAAAATTTAACCTGAGGGAGCTGTTACGTTGCAGGGTAGTCAACTATCTCCCATTTTATGTAGATGGGTAGGTGCTGCGTGGGGTGAAGAACCCCACATTGCAGTATGTGTGTGAGAAGTGTCGCATCGCGCTAACGTAGTTCACAGTGGTAAATAAAAGCAGCACACCATTTTTAAAAGCTACTAGCACAAGTTAGGTTTTTTTCATGAAACGTTCTATTTTTGTTTGTGAATTCCGTGTTCCAGCCATCTGAGGAAAATTTTGCCCTATGGTTTTTGGGAAGTCAAACATGTAAAGTAGTTAATTTGGCGGTCATGTTTGTTTGATGCAGAGTGGCTCCTATAGCCTTTGGTATACACAGGAATAATGTATTGTTACATGTGACTTCCTTTGCTGTCTCAAGATGGTTGACAAGATACTTATTTACAACTTTACATTGTGCCAGAGAGACAAAGTTTAAGTGAATTAGCAGGTATTCTTGAACTAGATGTATTTGAAAAAGATCTCTGTTGCTGTGCAAAAAGCTGTACATTCATAATACTCATTATCTTACTGCATTCCTTGACAGAAGCAATTTACTAATATTTAATTTCAGATCTTTTTTGATAACTCTCATGGCAATGATTCTTCAGCAAACCCTTTAAAATAAAAAGTAATTAAATGAGGTTTAGAGTTTTGGATGGACAAAGCAAGGCCAATCAGCTAATTACGTCACTTGTGTAACTTGAGTTTCCATTTCAGTATTATGTCTATACTGTCTTTTCTCTCTCAGTGTATCACTGCCAGTTATTGGAATGCCTCATGAAATATAAGCAAGAAGTATGGAAAGTAAGTTTATGATCATATATACTTTGTAGAAATGACTGTATTTGGATAGTAATGAAAACCAGACGGCTTGAAAATTGAATGGACTGCGTGCCAAGAAGTTACAAATGATCTTTATATCCAATTCTCGTTCTGGATTATGGAGAGGGAGTTCCCTCTGATTTTTAGTTTACAGAAGCAGCACCGTGTTTTGTAGAACAGAACTCTGTTTCCTAAAGACTATGTGGTTGTGGCTCCAATTAACAGAAATTTTAATAATCACCAATCTTCTCAGTTCATGTGGGACTGAACTTTTACGAGGACTATTTGTGAGTATTGTCGTAGCCTGAATCTGAACTGGATCCATTTATTTGTCTATATCACACCTCTCTGCTCCATGGCTAGACAGAGGCTTCATTTGCTGTATGTTAGTATGCTCTGCAGGGTGGATGGTAGCTGTTGGATGCCCTGATCAAACTCGGAAGCCAATTGTGAACATATTGTTGAAGTTAGTCATCTAATCTATTTGTAAGAGCATGCAAAGGATGTTTGGTAGGGCACGAAATGTATATACTTTGTGTGCTCAGGTGTCTTTGTGAACGCAGGTAATGTGTATTGAATTGTGTTTTGTTGTCTTGCAAAATAAACATTTTGTACGTGTCTTTTCTTAGGATTTGCTATATGTGATAGCCTATGGACCATCTCAAGTTAAACCTCCAGCAGTACAAATGTTATTTCACTATTGGCCCAATTTAAAACCGCCTGGGGCAATCAGTGAGTACAGAGGCCTGCAGTACACAGGTCAGTGCAGCTGTTTTTGTATAAGCCAAAATAAATATAAAGGAAATGATCAGAAGTGTGTTAATGTCACATGTTTACAGTGCTATGATGTACTTTGAAATCTTTTGTTCTATAAGTTGGTACTTTCATAAATATGTATAGTATCCATTTCTGTGTATTTTCAAAAGATATTACAAAAATAAAAACTGTGATTGTGGCTAGTAAATACATTGTGTTACTCCCAATACTAACTAAACCCGAACAGGAGAAGAAATAAATACAGTGTTCCAAATGGTCTGTGAAACTGCCGCCTTGGTCTCAGAAGGGTTCTGGCTTATGTTCCTTTCAATTATTGCTTTGGTTGCTTTTGTTGTGCCAGCTGCTATCACTGCTGCTGTTGCTAAGACTCCTTATCTGGCTGTTACTGTCAAAAAAAAGTCAGGTGATGGCAGGTGCAGTCAGTATGTTGGATAAGTTCTCAAGGCTGACTGTAGGGTGAAAATGAGAAAGTCAGCAATGCAGCTGGAGCTGAGTAGGTGGATGGTACAAAGTTCTCTGTTCAGCAGACTCCGCAATGATACTGATGGGATTGTGCTTCTATGGTGGGGACTGTCCAGCAGCAATTCACGACTTGCTTTTCCTGCTTGCCTGTTTCAAATAATCTCTGTCATATGGGATATGTTTTGTTCACTTTTAAAATTTCTGAACCAGAATGCGACATTTTAATAATAAAAATGAAGGCTTGGAAAAGACCTTGGAAGACCCCCTAGGCCAAATCAAGTACATCCTGAATGTTCCCGATACATGTTTGTCTGATCTGTTCTAAAGCCTTTCCTTGAAGGGTTGATAGATTTTTCTGGACTTTTTAATAAATCATTCTTCTTGTACTGCTCTGTATCACTTCTTTCACGCAAGCAGGTCTGTAAACTAAGCATGATATTCCATCTGAACCATTACTAGCACTAGGTAGACTGGAATAATTTTCCTATATATGTAAATTTTCTGTCAGTGTATCCCCAAATGGGATGAATATTATCTGCAGTTACGTGGTATTTTGACCTGGGGGCATTCTCTATAGCATCCAAGTGATGTCACTTTGTAAACAACATATCTTTGTTGTTTACTTCTTGTCATTACAAAGCTAAGGCTGCTTTTGTGGCTGGACTATTTTTTCTTTTTGCTTGGGAACATTGCTGAATTTACTCAGCTACTCCTACCATCCTGCTCCTGGAGTAGAAGCATAATTAATTAATTCAAGGCATTGGTGAGATCAGGAAGGGTCTACAAGGGAGATGTCTGTGTCTTACTTTTTCCGTTTCTTCACTGAGTTAATGATTCATTTTGTAATTATATCCCAAACAAATCAGTAAGCATGTGTATTCTAGGTTGTTTATTGTAATTATTAGGCTTCCTGAGGAATGGCTAGGTCTTCTCTCATATTTGTATAGTATTTTGTCCAAGAGGATCTTGTTCTCAATTAATACCACTAGACACAAAGTATGTAAATGTATTTTCTCCATTCATTAATCAGCTGTGTTTTGGTTTTGCAGCCTGGAATCCTATTCATTGCCAGCACATTGAATGCCATAATGCGATTAACAAACCAGCTGTGAAGGTACTGCTATTTCTTCAGGGGTCAAACCCAACTCTCTGGGGGATGGAAGGTTGCACTTTGACCCCAGCCATATGCTCTGGGTGTGTGCAGGTGACCAAGGGCAGGAGCTAAGGGAATAGTAAGACCTGTTGAGACCAGTGGGGCCAGAACTTTGTGAATACGTTCTCTGGCTGCCTAAAGCAAGATGGGATATTTCCTCCAACTACACTGGGCCAAGTCCTGATGTTAAACATGATGGTTGCAAAGCATTTTATAAATTTCTAAGTTGGCTCCTGGCTAATCCATATACATATTTTCCTGTACACACATATGTGTGTAAATATGTGCACAAATATTACTATATACAGGAAACATTATGTCAATTATATGGGTACATGTTTACCTTGGTATCTTGATTGAGGTCATTCAATGTACCTACTCTGATTGTGATTCTTTGCTTGGAATGTCCTCAAGCAAATAGCAGCAAAACTTTACTTACCTCTTCTACAGCCCTCTTTGAAGGAGGTAAATGATATCTTTCCTATTTACACACAGGGTAACAAAAAGGAAAATTGCTTGACCAGGATAATAGCGCAGTTTGATGGCAGAGGCAAGAACAGCGTCCCAAGTCCTGAGCATACTATAGTCAGGTGTACAAATTAATTAGATTTGTATCTAGTTAAATTGTTTGTAGCTACATATTTTCCTGGCATCAGTTACTACTAACATTAGTCAAAAAGTTCTTTAGTGAGCCTTTTCCACAGGCTGTGATACTGATAGGGCATAATGGTGACACCTAACTCACAAGTCCTGCAAGGGACCACTTTCCTGCCTGCTCCAATTATTCTCCATGATCCCTTTTCATAGGGAAAAAAAAAAAAGCTGGAAGATGTTGCTTGATGTTGTAGTGATCACTAGATTCAGACCAATCACTGAGTAGAGCAAACTATCAATGAAGCTTACAGTTCCAAGCTTTGCAGATGAAATACCTGGATATTTTTGAATGATCTGTTAGCTTAACTTTGTCAGAACCAGTCTTGGTCAGTCATCACTCAGAAAAATGCAGTCTGTTGTCTCTTGGATGGACGAATGTAAATTTGGTTAACAAAGATGAGAAATATTCAGAAGGTGTTATAAATAAGGTCTTGCACTTGAATGGAGTAAGAAACATTTTTATTTAAGTGGTTAAGATATTGTGTATGCATACTGCTGTTCATCTTTTCCTTACATAGTACAGAACACTTAAATGTGTATGTAACTGGCTCTTAACTGTACCAGTTTTCTGTAACTGGCTAATGTGGAAGGATAAAAGCTAATGCAAGACAAAGTTTGGACCTATGCTGCCAAGGGAACTGTGGGTCCATAGTCTTCATTCTGTCACTGGAATCGTGCTGTATAGTTAACAGCTATGATGACTGAAAAACAGGTTTTGCTGGAAGAATGTTACTGAGAGAGAAAAAACTAGAGTTTACATTACCTTGTCCTAAGCAATGGATTCTCTAAGGGACTGTCTCTTTGGAAAAAAAATAAAAAGTAAGTCTGTCATGACTGTGAAATGTAAATATGTAGCATAAAATGTACTTGTCTTTCAGAGAGTGGTAATACCGATACTGAAATATGTCCTGTTCTCTGCCCGTAGGCTCTCATTTTCAGTTATATCCCTCTCTTTGTTAGAAATAGTTTGAGATCCTGTACTGCCAGGTGCCAAGCACCATCTTTTAGCACAAATACTAAATGCTTTCAACACATACCAAAGCTGTGTTATATTGTATGTCCTAGCATTTATTTGTTGAACTTTCTCGGTGAACTTCAATGAACAAATGAGTTAATTCTTTTTCTTCTTTGTGTTTCAGATGTGCATTGACCCATCTTTGTCTGTGGCTTTGGGTGATAAGCCACCTCCCCTATATCTTTGTGAAGAATGCAGCCAGAGAATTGCAGGGTAGGTAAACTAAGAACTGGAAAATGATCAGGTATAGTCAGACTCCAGAGTTCAGAACTCTGGAGTTATGCTTTATTTCAATATGATTAGCATATAATTTATATAGATAACCCTGTTGAAATATATGGAGCACACTGCCACTCAGTATGAATAAGGATTACAGAAATTTGCCCCACATAATCAGCATTTGCATCTAGCTGGAACAGTAGTGAGTTTTAAAGTTAAGATCTCTGAATGAATAGATACTGTGGAATGCATTGACTATGATAGGGGAACCTCGTTAATGTACAAGCTTTTGCTTATGAAATGCTTTTTTCTCCTCATCCTTTAGTTGTCATTAAAAGCAGGACATTACAATGAAAGCTGTTTCACAGAGACTTCATTACTTTTCTGTAACATGTAGTTCAGATTATTCTCTAGGTTATACTGTGAAGCAGCAGAGTAAAGAATTGAAATTGGTCCAGGCTTGTCCAGTACCTGGAAGGAATACAGCCTGAGATGAATTAAACTCACTCCTTTTTTCTTTTTTTCCTTTTTTTTTTTTAAATTTATTATCTCTTTTTATTTTTTAAAAATTGCGAATTTGGTTTGCATTACTTTACAAGATCTACTAATACTTATGGGGAGTTCCAATCGTTAGTTCAAATAGACAAGGTTATAGGTAGTTCAGAAGCTAGATGAGGTTTTTTTGTCCCCAGTTTGAGACACCTTTATATCACACCAGCTGTAGGTAAAGCAGTTACATCTCACCTTAGGCTTTTAAGTCATCATTGATTTAAAGCTGCAGGAAGAAGTAATGGAATTTGGTAGAAGCATAGCTTCTAAGGAGACTCACAGAAAATAGTACTGGTACCTTTTTTTTAGTATGTTCATCTGTTATTCTTCACTATCATTTCTTAGTCCTCAGACTTTCAGAGCACACGCTATTTTAATTTGATAAATTTATGCCTTAGAAGTAATTTTTTGAAAGCTCTGAACATGGTGGACCAACATTGGCAAAGTAGCAATTTACAATAAGACAGGCACAACAAAGAGATGTAATGTAAAGCAGCCTGCAATTTATAAAACTATATTTGTAAAAAAGCAGCTTCAGATTAATGTCAGACCTACCACATGAATTTAGATAAATTTCCTCTGTGCAAAAATAAATGCAAAATAAAAAAAATGGAAATCTAATTAGATATACAATTTTTTATAGGGATCACAGTGAATGGTTGATTGATGTACTTCTACCACAAGGTAAGAGGTACTGTAAGGGTAGGTACAAACTAATCATAATTGTACAACCCTATGCTTACTAATATTTCTGCATACTGTATTACTTGAAATGCTGCATTCTATTCTAAAGGAATTTTTTTTGAATGTTAAAGTAGCTTATACTTAATACTGCTTAATGTATTTCAAATACTATGAAAAATTGACTAATTCTCTACCTGAAATAGTATGCAACTCTTTATGTGTGAGGAAACCAGATACAGCTGAACATATTTTTTAAGTCTTGAAGCATCCACAGTTGGGGTGAAAAAAAGGGGCTAGTTCTTCTGGAAACCTGTGTCTGATTTGAAAGCTCTTAAAGCTTCTGAAAATCGATTCTGTGAACGGAATGCTGTAACGGATATCAGAAAAGGACATAAAATACTTTTCAATGATCCAGTCATTGATACAATCATTGTCCTCCGGCCAGTGAGAGAGCCTGATATTCTATTATCTACCAGAATGCAGACAAAGCTTGTTGACAGACTAATGAGAATTTCCTGGGTTTACAGGGATAGTCACATATTCTCTAAAGTAATCCTTTCAATGACAGAACAAATACACTCCATCTTTGTTCTGCAGACTGAGAATTCTTAGGCAGTGGAGATTTTTTTGCTGTCTCCTTTTAGTTAAAATCTAATCCAGATTAAGAATGTTTTATTTACTTGAGGGAATTACTTCTTTTTACTCAGCCACCTATATTTTCTGAATTAGGTGTTGCCAGGGCAACAGACTGAAGAGCTACTGCTTACAGGTTGAATCTGCAAACATATCGCTATGGTGTTACGGGCCACAGACATAATGGCTGCTCCTACATTTTTCATCCATATTCACTAATCTTTCATCCTGCAGGCTCTCACAGGCAGCGTAGGCACACCTGAGCCGTGTCTCCCCCAGCATACCGCACTAGTGTGCCTACAAGTGTGCTGTTGTTACAAGGCTGTCTGTGAGGCAGAAGCGTAGGTGGAAGGTGGATGGGATGCAAAGCACACCGCACAATGCACCAAGGCTGTTCCTTCCTTTCACTATAGAAATAGCCAGTAGGCCTAAGCATACAGTGTCCTACCTCACGTGGTCCAACAGGCTTAGAGGTTTCAGTGATATCTAGAAACACAAGTTTAGCCTCAGACTTCCTTGCAGCAAGTCCATTTTTCCCATGGCTGCCATAGTAAAACAGAAGGATCGTCATTTTGTGTTCATGTTTTGTATACCTTCCCCTTACAGCTGAAATTTCTGCTATATGTCAGAAGAAGGTAAGATTCAGTCATTGGTGTGATGGGGCATGATTTGATGTTGTGTGTAGTGTCATTCCATTACTATGTGGCGCGTTCTTTTTTGTACCATTTCAAATTTTCACAGTATATCCATGAATGCATTTATTGGTGGAGGGGAATGGTTCAGCAGCAAGGTTTCTTTTTGTTAAAACTGCTGATGTTTGATTTGAATTGTAGGTTTTTATTGAAGTGGCAATTAGTAAAGCAATTCAATTATGAAATTGAGCTCAGTTTTTATTCTATAACTCTGCTTATGAAGAGGACAGAGCAAGAAATTAATTTTAAATCTAAGTGTTTATATATTCTCATCTCCTTGAAGTCTTGGATTAATACTAAATTGGACAAAAATCCTACTGTAAACTGTATATTTTTAAAAATATATGGACTGAAAGTCTTCAGTGCTTGGCTCTAAAAAGATGGCTGACAAAAAGAACCTGCTTGCAATACATATCAGCTAGTGTGTTTTAATAACATTCTAATAATGAGGAATACAGTGTATAACATATTCTAGATCTTATGTGGTAAAGAAAGCTTTTATGTTGGGCTGGATTACCAGGTGGCAAAAATAAAGGTAGTG
The DNA here is from genome assembly GCA_008921705.1 of Burhinus oedicnemus. Lineage (NCBI taxonomy): Eukaryota > Metazoa > Chordata > Aves > Charadriiformes > Burhinidae > Burhinus > Burhinus oedicnemus. The sequence goes on from VFFE01006833.1 coordinate 468,370, forward strand.
CATATTTTGGAGGCTTGGGTGGTTACCTGTGATAAGGCAGATCCTTACATAGCTTGAACTGATGTGGTACCCTTGATTACACTCCTAAGGATCCGCCTGTTGCTGCACGTAACATAAAAAGACCTCGTGAGGTATAAGCAGGGGTTAAGAGAACTACGTAAACTTTAGAGATTGCTCCAAGCCAGAAAGTTGAGGTTAATAACTTAAATGTTGGTTTGGCCTGCTCCAGAAGAAGAGCAACCATGACATTTAAGTCCAGGCCCAGCATTTAGGCCTGAGCTCATCTTTCTGGAAGTTCAGTGACACATGCCATCAGGAGTTTGCACACAGTTGTGCTTATACATAGTGATCTTGGAAATGACCAACATTTGAGCCAGTTCCCTAGTGCTGACTCTCATTCCTGTTTTCAGTTCCACTTCCTTGTACTTGTGGCCTGATAAAATCTTCTTTTTTCCAGAACTGTAGTTCGCATGTCAGAAGAGCTGTTGTCACATGCTTCTCAGCGGGCTGCTGTGGCCGCCATGGCAACAGGCCAGTGCGGTATTGCAAAAGATGCCATTCGAATCATCACAGCAGTGAAGTTGGGGCAGCTGCAGAAACCCATCTTTATCAGACCTCGCCACCCCCTATCAATACCCGGGAGTGTGGGGCAGAGGAACTTGTGTGTACTGTGGAAGCTGTGATCAGGTAATATGGCAGCTTATGAGGCATCAGTATGTAAAGAAGGATCAGGCTTTTGTGTAAATATTGCCTGCAAATCTTGTGTAAGTTGATTTTAGTTTCACCAGGATAGGTTCACAGCCGGGGGGCACTAAACTCCTGCTGTGTTAGCAGAGTAACAGTCAGCTATGAGTTTTGTCTACATGGAGGAAGTCAGCCTTGAATCCTAGAATTCTATGTTATTTTATTACTGTTATCAGGAAAGTGATGACATAATCTCTAGTTATTCTTGATAAGATACCTGTATGCAGTTAAGGAAAGCTGCCTTCACTGACCACAAGCTTGTTTTATAGCTTGCTGAAGGAAGCAGAGTTTCATGCTGAGCAGAGGGAGTATGAACTCAACCGCAGGAGACAGATGGGCCTCTCCTCTTCCCATCACTCCCTGGACAACACAGACTTTGATAATAAAGATGATGACAAGCATGACCAGCGCCTCCTGAGCCAGTTTGGAATCTGGTTCTTGGTGAGAAATTCTTGCTGTCCTCTAACTCCTCTTGCTTTCCTCTCCTTTTCTTTGTGAAGCCTCAGTTTAATCTCTTTTTTCCCACTTCTTGGATTTAGTTGGATACTTTTCTGATTTGTAGGCGAAAAGAAGGAGTTCTGTGAAGCTGTCAGACTTGGAGATTTCAGGGCTAGTTTAGGTGGAGCTGCTTACTGCCTTCTGAGTCCTGTAGAGAGTGTATAACAGAATTATTTGCCCTTTCAAGTTTTTTACTGACTTTCTGTATGCCGTCCTGTTCTACTCACAAGTGCCCTCCGCTGAGTGCCATTATTTTAACCTTAAAAGGCAATGCCCAGATCTGTCTTTCACCTTCCATCTTTCAATATCAGTCTCTGGAAGCTCAGCTTTCTCTCTTACCTCTGAAGAGGCCGAAGGAGTCTTAGTGGGCTGCTTTTCCTTCCTGCCTTTAGATTGTTCTAGCTGAATCAGTCCTAGTCACTGTACTCCGGCTAATTCACCCCATGTGGGGTCACAGAGTGAAGCCCTGCTGGTTCTACCCCTCACAGTAGCTAGTAGAGATTATTCCAAAATAGCAGGGCGTCTGCTGTCTAATTCATGAGCAGGCAGGCTGGGGCCTGATAGGTCCTCAGAAACTGGATTCTGCAATTCTTAAGGAGAATTCTCCTTCTCAGGTTCTTTCCAATTTACCTTGTGCTCCCAGCCTCCCTCCTTCTTCATTACCCAGTGAGAAGTGGGGAATAGTAGGACCCCTTATCCATCATCTAAACAGAGACAGGGACAGGGACAGCAGGGTGGCAGGTCTAGAATCCCATAATGCCAACAAAGCTGCTTTGCTGTTTCAAGTGACTACATAAGTATACCGTGTATTCTGCTGGTATCTTGTGCGTTTTGTTGTTTACTGTTGTTTTAGACTTAAAGTCTTTTATTATTTTCTTTTTTTTTTTTTTTAAATTGTGCTGTATTCATCTATTCTGTTTCAAATGACGTTTTGTACAGACTGAAGGCCTACGTTTCCAGAAGTAGAATTGAAGAGAGAACAGGTTTTGTTACACTGTACATGCCTCACCCTTGACATTGAAAGTCTATCTTTCTCTGGTAGGGAGGGGGAGCTCACTGACTTCATTCTGTTCTTGTAAAATCTCTTGATCTCTCTGTGGTGAGTATTGGCAGGGATGACAGCACAGATTGTGAGAAATACTGGGTTGCTGTTTTCTTTCATAAAATGAATACTGTTCATCTAGAAACTGGACGGAGCTCAAGAGTTGGTGTTAAGAAGGCTGCCAGCTGATACGACCTTTGAGTTAACACTCAACTGAGGCACTGGGCAGCAGACACCTTAACTTCAACCTGCAGTGAAGTAGAACAATGAGGACTGTACTTTGAATTGGCAAGTGGGTCGTTAGTTGCCTCATCCCAAGAAAAAACATGGGGGAAGAGTACTTGTAAGATGGGTTCTGGTCTTCTCTGGGAAGCAGTGCTGTCAGCTGTTTCCCCAGAAATGACATGAATGTTTCTCCTTTGTTCACTTGCTACAAGGCAGCAGTCACTGGTTTCAGGTTGCCAAGTGCTGAGAGTACAGCTTTCACTAGGAAGTGGCAACAAACAGCTGATAGGTGGTTAAAAGAGCTGCCTAAATCTCCTGTCATCTGCTATTTTCCATTCTCTGGATTCAGCGCAGCAACCTGACTTGAAACTTTGTCTTCTGTTCCCAGAAGATATCAAGAGCTCATATAGCGGGTGATTAAGGGCTTAGCAGTGTGCCTGGTCTGTGAACTGGGGTACTGACTTGGTCTCAGATTTGGGAGGGTTTTACAGTGCAGACATCATTTTAGAAAGAGAGAGTTTGGAGAAGGGGAGAGGAATATTGATTATTATGTGAGAATTTTTGAGGACTTAAAACTCTCATTCCCACTCCAACTGAAGACAAAAAGTCAAAATCACAATCTTTTTGCAAAGCAAAGATGACTTATGCTCAGTAGGCATCTTCTTTCAGACTCTTTGAAACTCTTAATTTGGTTTCTCTTTTTATCTTTTACATTTTATAAATGTGTGTGTATGTGTATCATATATTTTACCAGGCATTACATTACGTTTTGAAATGAAAAGTCATTTTAAAGTTCAAACCAAAATGTTTCAGTTTGTCAAAGCATTCTGTATTGATATTTTCAATGTTGAAACTAAGAAACAAAAAATTCAGTGCTTGGTTTTTTGTTTTTTTGTTGTTTCCCCCCACCCCCACCCTCCTTGTTATTTTCTGGTTTGGAAATGTTTTGTCAATCTCTACTTAAAACTGATCATCTGAGAATATGCAAAATATAGCAGATAAACAGTTTGCCTCCTTTAATTCTAGAAATGAAACTTCATTTGTGTTTCTGTCTTCCAGGTGAGCCTTTGCACTCCCAGTGAGAATACACCCACAGAGAGTTTAGCAAGGCTGGTTAGCATGGTATTCCAGTGGTTTCACTCTACAGCTTACATGATGGATGATGAAGTTGGTAGCCTGGTTGAAAAGCTCAAACCCCAGTTTGTTACCAAGTGGTTGAAGACAGTTTGTGATGTCCGGTTTGATGTCATGGTTATGTGCCTTCTTCCGAAACCAATGGAGTTTGCCAGGGTAAGAATAATTTATCTGAAGGTTCCTTTATTTGCCACAGAGATGAAAATCTTAAGTATAAAGACCATTTCTCCCCCAGCTCCCTCAAGGCAAAGGAAATCTCGCTGGTTGAGGGAGCAGTGGAGTTCAGGATTTTTGTCCTCTTGATAGCATTTTTAGTTTGACTGTGTTAGAGAATAATATGAAGACAGGTTGGAAGAATATTACGGTTATTGAATGATACTGTACGTTTTTGATAACTGCACATTTCTGTTACGTTGCTGAAGCATCCAAGCTTGTCTTTAGTAAAAGGTATCATTTGTCTGCTCCCAGATATAAGCCTGTCCTTTACTAGTCTGCTTTACTAGTGTTTCTCTGTTCTTTGCATACTTCATCTCTGCAGCTGTGAATTAAGGTTCGTGAAATAACACAGTTGTAACTGAAAGGAACTCTGGGCATACTGATGCCCTGTAACTTCAGATACCTAATTTAAGTCACTCAGTTAAGAGACTGGTCTGCCATGGTTCACCTTATTGCTGATGGAGAGAAAGAAACTTATCTGGAAGGTCATTCTAGGTGCCTAAGCGAGACCATTGCTGGAGTCACTTCTAGAAAAAGTCTTTCTTTCTGTCCATTAATTATGAAGCAGAACTTGCCACTTAACCTGGACAGTGAAGACAGGCAACAAAGTCAGGCATGTGAACATTCCCCTATAGAAAATGAAATATCAGCATGAAAATAGCAACTTAATATTTGTGAGGGGTTTAAGACTTTTTCCTCATTTGTCACTGCCAACTATACCACATGTGCTTTTGTAGCAAGACTTTGATTTTGTGTGACCCTCTTACTGAAAACATCCAGGGGACACGTTGGTTTTGTTTCCTAAAATTAAGTGGCTAGACTAGGAAGGGTCATAAAGACTTGATGTGATTTATTACATCATCAGGGATGAAGTGTGTATCTGTGGAACTTTCATGACCTAGTATATGGGATTTGCTGGGCATGCGCAGACCAGCATGTCTGTGTGTCTTGCTCTGAAGGCACACCTGGCTGTGGGAGGATTGGAGGGAATTTAGAGGTGAATGGATGCATTGAATGTTAGAACTGAAGAAAAGAGATCAGGGCTTTGAGGCTAAAGGGGAAGGAAGGACTGAACCTCATGCTATAATCTGTTAAGTATCTTTTTCTTGTTTTGAATCCAGCCCTTTTTTTGAGTTTTATTACCCCCACTGCAATACTTAAGATTAGACTGATAACTTGCCAGATTTGCAAGGGTTCAGTAGAACATGAAGACAAACAGCCATGACATTAGCTGTGATGAATGGAGGAAAAATAGTTTGTTGGCTGAGATTAGCAGTAGGTGCTGCCAAAACAGCAGGCATCTCTAGAGCCATTAGTCAAGAACAGCAGATGTGAGCTAAGGTCAGTTAGAATAATTAATCTCTGTAGCCCAGTTACTTATTTACTTAGAAGTATATTTTTGGCTTCCATCACTTAAAACCTTCCTTCAAAAAACCCCCAAACAAACAACTACAGAAGAACACCTGGTACAGACCAAGTTTTTCAAAATAAAGACCCAGCACTGCAACAAGTTGCCCAGAGCAAATAATTGAAGGTGCAAGTTTGACCAAATAAATCTGTCCCTTCTTGAGAACTGTAAACAATGAGAGGTTACTCTGTGTCATGGCCTGGAAGTGAGCAAACTTCATCTAAATCTTGGAGAGTGCTTCTGTGTACTGTGGGTCAATTGAGAGAGATAAAAAAACCAATGCAATCCCTGTGGCTGAATCCTAAATTCAGGCTGGAAGGTGCTGATGATCACCCCCCACAATTTCTTGGCTGCAACACACTGAACAAATTTATAGTGCTGGGCAAGTTACAGAGACTAGAAGTATCGTTCATCAGTATGATTCCTGGAAATACCCACAGGTTGGTGGATACTGGGACAAATCGTGTAGTGCTGTTACCCAATTAAAAGAAGGGCTGAATCGAATCCTTTGCTTGATTCCGTACAATGTGATAAACCAGCCGGTGTGGGAATGTATCATGCCAGAGTGGTTGGAAGCTATAAGGACGGAAGTGCCTGATAATCAACTGAAAGAGTTCCGGGAAGTGTTGAGGTATGTAGACATATGTAGGAACTATTCTATCGTTGCATATGCTGATTGTTGAGGGTTTTAGCACAATAAGATGGTGACAACAAATAAAAATGCCTATGTGCAATAGACTGAATTTTTTATGACTTATATTTAAACTAAAGCACTTAAGCTTTGGGAAAAATTCCTTTTATTGTTCCTGATATCCTCAAATCTGTATCAAGAGCCAACTACATGGATGCTTCTTTGCTGTGAGCAAGGCATGTTTTCAGTGGTTTCCTGCAGCATGGTGGAAGAAGCATCTTTCTTTTCCTGGCCTGCTCTTGATAATAAATAGTGGGGATTAGTAGAGCTGGCACTGAAAGAGCGATGGTTTGTATTGGTTTAGCTACTGTCTTCCCCCGTTGAACAAAGAAAACGCCAGAATAAGAATGGTGGCTGTCTGAGTCATAATTTCATGTCTAGTGTATGCCTTTGACAATAAAACTTCACATTGCCTTTTAACTGATGAAGAGGCTCTGCAACTAACTGTAAGTTTATATTGATGAAAACTTTTTTAGTGTAAACATGGAATAGTGGAGGAGTGATGAGATGAGAAATTTTCCAATTTTGACATTTGATGTTGAAAAAGATACAGCTATCACATGAAACTGGGCATGATATGAGATGACCTTGTGCAGTCAGGACAGGTGGTATCAGCAACTGAACTCAACTCCCGTGGAGGGTGAGGATGCGAGCAAGATTACAGAAGCATCATCAGTGCTGGTAGTGAGATTGCCTTTCTACCAGTTTTCTGTTGTATCTCACACAGTGTATGCTATGGTAACTCAGTGATGCCATATTTTTGTTCTACTTTTCAGCAAAATGTTTGACATTGAACTTTGCCCTCTCCCTTTCTCCATGGAGGAGATGTTTGGCTTCATTAGCTGTCGATTCACAGGGTATCCATCCTCTGTGCAAGAGCAAGCATTGCTTTGGCTGCATGTAAGTGTCCTCTCTTGACAAGTCATGCTGAAGCAGCTTATGATTTTGGAAGAGGAAAAAAAAAAACCCAGGATGCGGGGCGGGGAAGAAACCGGTTTTCCAAGGATCATGGAACCTTTCTGCCCTTTGCCTAGCCCCAGCATAAGGATGGTTGGTAGACGCACCCCGGGAAGCTTTATGTTACTAGCCCATCATGGGCAATATAATGGAAGCCTGGAAATTCCTTTTACCTTTGAATGTTAGTTGTGTCTTAAGGGCCATTCAGCTGTCTGACTTTTTGCCAGTAGTAGTTTTTAGTCTCCGTAGAATTCGGTCTGTAGATTCCAAAATTAATTCCAGACTCCAGAAGCAGCTGTAGTTGTTCCTGCATGTGAAGATCCGGATTAGACTAGTTCTGTACCCATCAAGCTTTCTGCTGCTCTGGTCCTTTTGTGCTATATTTGCCCACAAAGCTGGCATTCAGCCAGGGTTCATATTCAAAAGCTGCAGGGACAAGTGGGTCAGCTGGGGGCAGTGAATTCAAAAGGGTATAAAATTTTACACAGCACCTCAGAATAATACCTGTATTCTTCATTATCGTTTCTTTTCTGCTGAGAGTTATTTTGGTTAAGCCTCTCCAAAGACCAATTTACCTGATGACTGTAGAAATTTTCAAGTAAAGTATGATTCTTTTATTTTTTTTTTTTTAGATTTTTCTTGACCTAATAACAGTTAATGACAAGTATGACTGAGCTCATATTTGTCTGAGTGTTGGTGACAAAATAGATGATTAATATTTCCCTCAGTGTTTTGCAGATAACCATCCTGTCACTGTGTTGACACCTGTAGGGAACCATTCTGACTGGAATCCTAGAATAAATGCAGGCATTCAGTTTTAAGTAATAATATAGTAAATAGTTATTCATCCATGTATTGGTAATACTTTTGGTTTACAGAAGTACTTTTGTGGAACAACCTCACATCCCTGTGTGTGCACAAAACTGATCTCAAGGCACACCAAGCAGATGCTAACAAGTATTTTGAAAATACCCTTTTTTTTTTCCCAGTTCTCTTTTGCCCTGATTCTAACAGAAATCTAAGGTCACAGCTCACCTCATTGAATCCCAAAATTAAATGTGTGGAACTTGCTGAACTAAGGATCATATGATAAAGGTGCTTATAAAGTGGCTGGCATTTTTCATCAAACTTGAAACTCATGCTTTTTTATTTATTATCTTTCCTCAGGTATTATCTGAACTAGACATTGTTGTTCCTCTTCAGTTACTAATCAGCATGTTTTCTGATGGAGTTAATTCTGTAAAAGAGTTAGCAAATCAAAGAAAATCGAGAGTTGGTGAACTGGCAGGAAATCTTGCAGCTCGGAGGGTAACTGTTATATGTCTTGCTTATTTTTTTGCTTAGAACAGTCTTCCTAGTAGAATGCATGTGAAGAATTAAAGTCATCCTTCAATATGGCAGAATTTGATTGGGAACACTATAAAATTTGAGAATGGAAGGAAATTGGCATGACTTCTTCGATTAATAACCCTCTATCAAATGGTCAGCGTAAAGATAATGCAGATAGGAACTGCAGAAAAACTGTTCAGTTTGTCCTTGTTGAACTGGTTTGCTTGGGATATGTTTGGAGTGTTCTGGGTATCTTTTCCAACAATTTTCATTCTCTGCACCTTCTATTAATAACTGTCAACAACAAGTTATTATGGACAACTGGTCACCCAGAATGAGCTTTTGTATTCTAGCATAAATTTGGTGGGCCTAGCTATGTTTTGGGAGGGTGACAGAACAGAATTTATTTCTATTTCCCTGCATTTTTTCCCCATCCAAGAGATGCAAAAATTGATCAAAAGTTGTCAGTCAAAGACTTACGGTCTGGAGGAAAACATGTACAAATCTGCAGGCACTACACATACTTGGGCTAATGTGACTAACTTCACAGAATCATAGAATGGTTTATGTTGGAAGTGACCTTAAAGATCATCTAGTTCCAATGCCCCTGCCATGGGCAAGGACGCCTCCTACTGGACCAGATTGCTCAAATCCTCATCCAGCCCGGCCCTGAACACTTCCAGGGATGAAGCCTCCACAGCTTCCCTTGGCAACCTGTTCCAGTGCCTCACTACCCACACTAACCTCACACTACCCTTGCTACCCTCACTACCTTCCCAGTAGTCTTGGATGAAGTGCTTCAAGGACAGTAGGAACAAGAGTGCTTGAAAGGCCAGATACTTAAATTTATGGAACTACAGCATCTAGGCAGTTGATGATTTCTTACATGTGGTGTGCCTGTCTTCTGATGTAGCTCAGCAGAGAGCACTCCCACAGCTAGCCCATGACCACTGCTAAACTAAGCAGAAAAACCGGACCAACTTACTGGCTAGTCTTTCAGACTATAGCTGGCCTGAAAATAGATCTCATGTGTCATCTAACTGTATGTCCCTGCAACACTTAAAGGTTCTCAGGGTGTTGTAGGTGGCCTACTGTGATGCGGACATAAATCAATGCAGACATGCAAATCTTGTTACTGTTGTGTCTACTTCATAACCTGTATCCTTGGTGTAGCCTTAGTTACACTGTTCTCTTGAGATAGCCTCCTTTATTAGCCTCCCACTATTGAAGTTCATGTCCCTGAATCATGGAGCAGATCATTGTAACCTGATGGCCACTTTACTGCCTGCACCAATTTTCTGTTTGGTTTATGATGTTAAAATTCCTTCTTAGTAGAAATAAGATAATGGATGCTGGCCACTTAGCTTAAGAGAATGCGCAGAATGCGATTCCTGTACTTCTATCATATTTTATCATTTAATGGCATTAAGGGACGTGTAGATTTTGCAAAAAAAGCTACAGAAGGGAATAGAGAGGCTGTCAAAGTTCTTGCCATTTTCTGCAATTTCTTATAGAATGAGATTGTTTAAATGCCTAACAGTCATTTGGACATGTTGATTTTTTTATGTCTTCAGGTAAGCGTTGCTTCTGACCCTGGGCGCAGAGTTCAGCATAACATGCTGAGTCCTTTCCCAAGCCCCTTCCAGAGCCCATATCGGAGTCCAATACGTAGTCCTTTTCACAGCCCTTTCAAGAACTTTGGACACTCCAGTGGAAAGACAATTGATTTTGACTGTGAAGATGATGAAATGAATCTTAATTGCTTCATTCTGATGTTTGATCTCATCTTGAAGCAGGTACTTGCGGGGGAAAAAAACCGGCCACATTGAGGGGACACTGAAGTTCTGTAGTCACTTCTGGCTCTTGGTTAATCCTGTAGTGAGTCCCTTTCTGCTCAGGGACTGGCATGAAGTAGAAGACATTTAAATCTCTCTACAGCTGTCATCTGTCTTCACCCATATAGGAATTATAGGTTCATGGTCAATGAAGAGAAGTTTAGATACTTCCACATTCATGTTAGATAGCTCATAAGAGTAAAAGAAACTTATTGGAGATAAGTTTGTTTCTATAGACTAGAAGCAGAGGCTTGTTGATAGGCTTAGATTAGGTGCATAATTCCTGGATAGCTAAATTTGTACTTTGTGAATCCAAGGCCAAGTGTTTCGGATAACTGTCTCCAAGTAAAATTATGGATCTTATGCTTGAAATTGTCTATTTATCTTCAAAATCTTACTCTAGCTGCTTGAGCTTGGGCCTCAACACCAGTGGCAATTCAAAATTGTGAGTTCCAGTTTATCTCAAACTCTTCCCAGTACTGTTATGTAACACTGTCAGAAATGTCAGAATAGACAGAGTAGTTAGTGCTCTAGCTTTTAAATAAATAATAAATCCTTACTCTTTTCACTCTCTTTCAGATGGAACTCCAGGATGATGGTGTCACTTTGGGCTTAGAGAACAGCATTTCAAAAGATATAATATCCATCATAAACAATGTGTTCCAGGCACCCTGGGGTGGTTCTCACACCTGTCAGAAAGATGAAAAAGCAGTTGAATGTGGTCTGTGTCAGTCCAGCATTCTGTGTTACCAGCTGGGTTTTGAGCTGCTGGAACAGCTTGCTCCAAAAGAAGAAATCAGACTTGTGGTAAGTAGAGCAAGAAAGGGCCTGTATTTTTGGTGCACTGAAACTCCTCTTCTTTGTTCTCGTTACATTGTGCACAAGGCAGCAGAGCTGCACTGACCTTTGGCATGGAGGATTTGGGATGTTAAAGCAAAATGCCATTGAATTTTAAAATTTCCTACGTTTGAAATGATTCAGAGAACCCAGGGAAGATGACAATATTCATCCAGTATGAACTCTTCCCCCATCAACATTGAAGTGCTATTTCACTTTGGAAGGACACTCCTATGATACTGTGTCTTAAATAAAATGTGAAATGTTAATACTTAGTGCTTTTCGTCATCTTTTAAGGGCTGAGAGTGGATATTTTGAAATGATTAATGATTTTGAGTGAATCAGTTGTCAAATGAGCAAGTCTTAGTTGGTGCTTGATTGTTGCAAGTGCTGAGCACTGTTGAAAAACAGAATATACTTCAGGTTGAGTATCCAACTTTATCAGGCACAGATATGTACTCTCCAATTGCTAGTCATCATTAAAGTCCTCTGTAGATTTGCAGAAAACTTGAAGCATTACCTGTGGTGTGATGAATTTATTTTAAGCTGTATGTCCATTATACGTAACTGTTCTGTCTGATAGTTCAGAAGACAGCATCGTTCCCCTTGTTCTGAGTGCTCATTTGCTGTGGCATGGTAGTGGCAGCATATTTATTAGCAATGTTTTTTGGTCATGGGCACAGTGATACCTTTTGATATGTTAAAGTTTCAGAATTCCATTTGGATGTGTATGCTAATAGTAGGTATTGTGCATGTGGTATTCAGTAATTTGTACTAGAAAAATAATATCATGCCCTTTCAGTTCAGATTCTCACCTCAACCGAAAAGTAGCAAGTGGTGAAGTCTTTTGGGTGCTGGGGCTTGGTAACATTTCTAGGATCCACTTTGTAATTTATAACATAAAGCTCACAATGGCAACCTGTAATCCTGAGCTCCTGGCCACAGGCAGAAGTAACTCCAGCCTGGTCCTTTTCTCAATGCAGAAGTGATTGAAGTAGCTCCTGCCTCTAAGCCTGTAACTCTACAGTAGTGTAGGAAATTCACCCTGCTCCTGTTTGTTACCCCTCTGAGGCAAAGATGAGAAGTTTGGTGAAACCACAGCCTTGTGATTGGATCCACCTCAGCTCCAATATGTATATATAGTTTCTGTTAAGTGGAATCATTTAAATCCATGTTTGAAACATAGTCGTCTTGTCGATATGCATTTGCTGATGCAGAATTTTAGATACGCAGGTGATTTGAATGCAGAACTGTACGCGGAACTAGACAGTGTCTGCCTCATTTGAGCTCAGCTTATCACACCAAATGTAACTTGAACAGCAGGATATGGCCTCATGTATTTAGATAACATCAAGAAATGAATTTAACTTATTATGTTCTTAAAGGAGCCCACAGATAACCTTGAGGATAGTCTTCTGTATACCAGACCCGAGTTTATTATAGGAACTGAAGGAGAAGAGGAGGACAAATTGGCACCAAAACATGGAGAAAACCCAGGAAATCACACAGAGACCACAGAAAATGCAGGTAGGTGGAGGGTGAGAACGTTAAGTATTTCAGTAAGGCTTTAAATGAAATGCTTCTACTCATACAGAATACAAGGTTCTGAAGCAGTCTTTCGAGTGCAGCAATGCACAGTCACTTTTTTCTCATGCATTTAATTCTTTCAACATATTAATTAAATAGGAAGGCTGTATTTATGTTGGTACCAAGTATGACTGTCTCTCAAAAAATGTTATAAGAAATCTCGGCTTTTTGAACATATAAAGTAGCAAAAACATTACATGCCAAATTCCATGCTGTTTTAACTTTACTGACTGCAGGGTTACTGTGACTAGAATTAATTTCTCTCTCATCGTTTTGACATTCTTTAGTTTCGTTTTGAATCCACAGATGAGAGAACTTTAACAACACTTTATGTACCTTACATTTCTAACAGCTATAAAGAATGACACAGAAAGAAAATTTTGTTATCAGCAACTTCCAGTTACCTTGAAGCTCATATACACTATATTGCAGGTAACATTGATTACTTGTTTGTTTAGCTGGAATTTTTCGTTAAGTGGTGTCATTGTGTTAAGAGTAGTACATCTGCTTACACAGGAAATGTCAAAGTTTGAAGAACCAGACATTCTTTTTAATATGCTGAACTGTCTGAAGATCCTGTGTCTTCATGGGGAATGCCTGTATATAGCAAGAAAGGACCATCCACAATTTCTTGCCTATATTCAAGATCACATGCTGATTGCAAGGTATGTTTTTATTGCACATTTTGTCATACTTCATTGGTTTTCCAACTATACATTTGTTGTTGACATCAAAGAATTTGCAGGATTAGTATGGAAAATTAGGAAAGGGTGGTAGGGAAGTGTGGAAAGGTTAAGTAACTCTATAAGGGCATATTTGACAGGCTAATTAAGAAATTGCAAATGAAACCAAAGTACCCTGCATTGTGTCCATCATGGCTACTGTGTCATGCACCACTTGTTTTGCAGTGAGTTAGAGAGTTTCTCATATTGAATAATAGCATTGTCTGAAACTGAGGTATCTTTCCTGGATCTACAGAATAAAATAAAGGATGATGTAGAGGCAGGCACTCAGTTTATAGTGCTTTAGCGTTAAAGCTGAGAGAAAAGTGCAGTGCAGTACTGCACCTTATTTTTAAGAGGTAAATGAAGTTTTTTTCATTTAGTATCAGAGTGAATTGGATTGAAATCTGTGCATTTTAAGATTCTCTTTGGAGAAAGTGACTATTGCAGAAAGCTCACTGAATAAACATCAGCATATAATGTTCTGAAATAGTGTGTTCATCAATGCTTACAGCTGCTCAGTATCAATTTCATTGAGCATCTCCTGAGACCGTAGGATTTCAGCAGACTAGAGAATCTGTCCTGAATCTGAATACCAGCAAATTGTGAGCACCCGACATCTTAGTCATTTATGGATGCACATGATTCATGGTGCCAAGACAGTTCATGTGGCTTATGCACTGAAGCTGGCTGTGCTGAAACTGCTAATTCATAACATAGATTATGTTCCATGGCAGTTGTGCCTTGAATTAGGCAAAATCTTATCAAATCTGAAGTGTTTCAATGTAAGGAATATTTGAACTTGAATTTTCAAGAAAAACTACGGTAGTTGAAGATTTGCAAGTAGCTCTGTTCTCCTACCTGCAACTCTGTAGTATTCCCACTAAATGCCCAGGATGGCTCATAGAGATTTTCATGAAAAGTGCACTCCCACCAAAAATACAGTGCAGACATTTAGAAGGAAGGATGTCAAGGGAGTGTTTTTATGAGCAGGGTTGGTCTTTTTGGTCTTTCCAGCTTATGGGGAGTTGTGAAGTCTGAGTTCTCCCAGCTTTCTTCCCTGGCAGTCCCACTTCTTCTTCATGCACTTTCGCTTCCCCATGGAGCTGACATTTTCTGGACAATCATAAACAGCAATTTCAACAGCAAAGATTGGAAGATGAGATTTGAAGCAGGTAGGCCTGAGAAATGTACACTATTTGCTCTCTGTTGCTTCACTGAAGAGGTAGAGCTTTCTCTGCTGTAACTGGGGAGACCTGTAATAGATGATTATCTTTTTGCTGCTCTGGGGAGTTTTGGAGATAGTCTGGTGCAGAACTATTGCACAACAATGCAGTAAAGTAGAGGAGAATATGAGACATTTTGGATAATCAAAGTAAAATCAAAATTACAACACTTGCTGGCTATTTTTTGTTGTTACTTTCTCAGATATGCATATTGCTAGGAGTGGTATATTAATCATGACATAAAGAAGCTATTGCCTAAATTAATTTGCATATTTTCTTTGTCTGGGGCCATGGCTGCTACAGTGGAGAAGGTGGCTGTGTTGTGCAGATTTTTGGATATTCACTCTGTGACAAAAAACCACCTACTGAAGTACTCTTTGGCTCATGCATTCTGCTGTTTCCTGACTGCTGTGGAAGATGTCAACCCAGCAGTAGCTACGAGAGCTGGGCTGTTACTTGACACCATAAAGAGGCCAGCTTTACAGGTAGGTTCATCATATGGGAAAAAATACATTCAAACAGGAATCTGGGTTTTCACCCAAAGTTCACAGTGTTTCAGGTGTGCAGCATCACAGTCACTGCTAACACCTCTTTAGGCAAGCTTTATGGTCTTGGTAATTGACATGCACAAAATAGCCAAGGGAGATGATACTGCCTTAGCCCCAATTTTGGTAATTGCAAAGGATTACTATAGCATTTGAACTGCTGTTGTAGAAAGCTGTAAATGTTTTTTATTATTTTAAAATTTATGGACATTTTTCAATTAAAAAAAATTTGTAAGTCTTACGACACCCTGCTTAGCTGACAGTGAGAAAATATATTCAAGCAAAACTAAACATGGTCTTGATCTTTTCAAGATTTACTTAGGCATGTGATTTTAAGCATGTGAGAGATCCTGCCGATCAGAATTCTCATTAATAAAACTAAGCAGATATGAAAGCGGATCGGAACATATGTATACAAGCAAGATAAAAAAAAATTTAAAAGAATCTCATAGTACACAATTCAGTTCTAGTACTCTGGAGAACAGAATGAATATGTATTTTAAAAAGTTCAATGTTACTGCCTATAAAAAGCTGTTAATGCTTGCTAATTGTATTCTGTATAGTGCCTTTTCAACATAGTTTCCAGAGAATTTGAATTCACTGAGTTCACTGAGACCGTTACCAGTATACTGCACTTTCATATTTAATGTGTGGATTTTCTTCTCAAACATAAGTCTTGATGCTACACCCAAAACTGTAGTGCAAATAAAATACAGAAGCATTTTGAGGCAGAGTGCTTCTGATTGATAAACTTGACCACATAATCTTTTTTCCTCTGTTTTGGGCTTGGTGATTCATTCTTTTTGTAATTAAGGGCTTGATTCAGTTGCCTAAATATAAGCTTTTTCTCAGGCAGGGGTGTGTGAAGAGAATACTCTGATATTGTATACCAAAGGTGCAATAGGACAAAACTTTACCTATACCTTTGTATTGCTCAAAATCTTAGCACATGCTACATTCTAAGAGGGCAGATTAGATTAGATACCAGGAAGAAATTTTTCACTACGGGTGGTGAGGCACAGGAACAGGCTGCCCAGAGAAGTTGTGGATACCCCACCCCTGGAGGTGTTCAAGGCCAGGTTGGATGGGGCTTTGAGCAACCTGGTGTAGTGGGAGGTGTCCCTGCCCATGGCAGGGGGGTTGGAACTAGATGACCTTTAAGGTCCCTTCCAATGTAAACCGTTCTATGATTCTATGATGTTCGTTTATTTCCTTCCTTACCTTACTTTTCCATTGAAATCAGTAGTGTTAGTCCTGATTTAAAGGACCTGGTAGGAAAACGGAGCTACATCTTTATCCTGTACTAATTAACAGGAGAAGTGATGAGCTTTGTCCTCCCTTTGCTTTAAAAAAATGCTTAAAGCTTTTGCATCTCAGTTCTGGATTTTTTTTTTTTTTTTTCCTCTGTAGGGTCTCTGCCTCTGCCTTGATTTCCAGTTTGACACAGTTGTCAAGGACAGGCCCACCATTCTTAGTAAGCTTTTGCTACTGCATTTTCTAAAAGCGGATATTCCAGCTTTAAGCTGGGAGTTCTTCGTGAATCGCTTTGAGACCTTGTCTCTGGAAGCACAGCTTCATCTGGACTGCAACAAAGAATTCCCTTTCCCAACAAGTAAGCAGAGTCCAAATCAATCTGATCACCTTTTATCAGCTTCTGGAATTTCAGCTGCCTGCAAGGGTCTGAGAGAGGTGAAGGTCTCACCTGTATAAATTCTCTGAAATTAAGTAATCTTTCAGGCCAAAAGAGAATTATTTGAGCATTTTTTGACTGCCCAAATACAGTTAGGCTATATTCTGTCGCGCCTTTGGACATTGTG
This sequence comes from Burhinus oedicnemus, assembly GCA_008921705.1. NCBI lineage: Eukaryota > Metazoa > Chordata > Aves > Charadriiformes > Burhinidae > Burhinus > Burhinus oedicnemus. Next base: position 485,183 of record VFFE01006833.1, read on the forward strand.
TTTTACTCTCACTAGGATGTGATTTTTTCAGCCTTCGTTGAAACGAGGTCTGGTTCTGTGATCAGCTGCAACCTGCATTAACCCACTTGTTCTTTTGTACATGTTCTTATGCTATCTGCATTGCTATTCTCAAAGGCCTAGGTCATGCCTGACCCTATGCTGTAGTGGTCTGTACAAAGGCAGCCCTAGGAGCTGTCTGACCCTTGAAAAACACACAGATGCATGGGGCACAGCACATGGACTCTTAGAGCTGGTGCTCAGTTAACTATTCCTGCAGTGACAAATGTTTGTAAGTGTTTGGCCTGTTCATACTTGGTTTCTTGATGAGATACCATGTCTCCTTCCATTCACTGAGGGGGGTCTAAAAAATATTTTGTGCATGATTGTTTAACAAGCTGAGTAATTGAAAACTTCCTTACCCAAGTGGTGGCCCATGAGGCAGATCTATTTCCACCTGCTTTGCTTGGAGGAGGTGGGCACAGCTGTTTGGACAGCGTGTGCTCCCTCAGCAGCCTAATGCTCCCTCCTACACTTGCATGGAGCCCGGTGCCTAAAAAAATCCAGGTGGTGCTGCTGCAGTAATACAGGAGATGGGTGGAACTGCAAACATATTTTCTTCTCCACATGTGAGTAGCTTGACCCAAAGCTGGGAACTCCTGCTGTGGCCTGAAGAGGGAATCTCAGCACTAGGATCTAGCACCTCTGGCTGCAAATGTAGGGTCATATCTTTAAATAGGAATATTTGGGAGTGATTTAAAATTTAAAATATGCAGAAGATATTTTTCAAATTTCTTTTTAACCTTTCTCTTTGCCTTTTCAAAGACATCAGTGGTGCAAAGGATGGGCTCAGTGGCCAAAGGGTTTGAATGTGCTATAGACATGAGTATAGAGAAGTATTAAGACATGCAGAGATACTGCTGGTTACACCGCTGTAAACACATAGTCACACTCACAGATTTTTGGAGGCGCTGTTCAAATCCAGGATGGTAGGTGTAGGCAGGACAGGAGGTCAGTGAGGCAAAATTAGAGGCCACATTTGGGTATGAGTGCACTAAACGTGGTCCATACTTGTGAGATTTCTGCCATTTTAAATAGAGGGCACTTCATATTCCCTTAGCCTGAAATTCAAGTTTTGGTTTCAAGAACCTGTTTTTATCCAATCTCTAAAGAAAGAAGTACAGCATAATTTTTTAAACATAGTTATGCCGTGTGGGGTTTTATGGATTTCAGAATGACAGCATGCGAACGAGTACCTTGCAGATGGACCCCTTGAGCCCACATGAAGCTTTCTTGACTTGAGTGGGACCTGGGGCCCAGTTGCATTTGGCACTTGGCAGCGTTAGGGCCTCACCATGCTGTGGAATGAATCCTAACTTGGTCAATTGCATTTGCAAAGCTATCACTGCTGTCCGGACAAATGTCGCCAACCTCAGTGATGCAGCAATGTGGAAGATCAAGAGGGCTCGTTTCGCACGTAATCGTCAGAAGAGTGTGCGTTCCCTGAGGGACAGTGTGAAGGGACCAGTGGAGTCAAAGAGAGCGCTCTCCCTTCCAGAAACCTTAACGACCAAAATTCGTTGAGTATTTATTTATATTTTTGTGACACGTCTGTATCTTCTCCCTTAGGGTTGTATCCTGTTGCTGGGTACACATCGGAATTGTCAATATTTATCCAATTGGGACAGCAAATTTAGGTTTCTGACTGATTTGGGCATTATTCAGATAATGACAAGTTAGCAAGTTTGACAAAGAACATAGACAAACATTATGCCTATGCTGTGTTTGTTTAAAATGCCAGAACAAAATGCTCCAAGACTAGTTTGTGGATAGATCTTAATTTTTATTTGTGGCTAATACACAGTAGATTTGCCTAAAATAGATAACAGTGTTTCCAAAAAAATTCTTCTCTTACTCATTTATTTATTAATTGTAATTATTGATCAGTGTATGCAGCATATGCTAGACATCTTAAAAACAACAGTTAATGTCTCAAATGAGCTTTTGGATATCTTCAGAATTCCTTTGTTAGGAAAACAACGCCCATGCAACATATCCTTCCTGCCAGCTTGTATAGGAGGACCTAGGTGCTGGAAATCCATAGGCCTGTATGGAGCGCTGTACAGATACCTTTCCAAGAAGAAATAAAGCTTACCCATTCTCATTTAGAGAATTTTAGAAACACAGATTAGTCTTTATATTCAAATTGGACCTCTCACATTGCTCCTACCCCTATAATAGGAACTGATAAAATGTTCAAACTTGGGTGCTGGTGAACTGTTAAGATAAAAGGTAATTTATTTTCTCTAAAACAACCACCACCATGTTTTGGGATTCTTAGGTAATCCTTCTTGACCAATTCTAATCCTGCATAGGGGCTCCTGTGTGGTGACTCTGTACCAGCAAAACTGAACGATTGAGAAAACTAGAGGTGTAGAATATGGTGCAGAAAGTCTGTAGGGCACAGAAGTGACATGTTTCAAACGGTTACACTCACTGCCTGACAACAGTGCATGAGTAAATGAACATAAATATGCCTGACAACAGTGCATGAGTAAATGAACATAAATATGCTAGCACTGAATATATGCTGAAGTAGATGTCAGCACTGCCTTTTTAAACAGAGTTGCTCTTGTTGTTTTTTTTATTTTTTTTTTTTATTATTTTATTTTAAGCTGTGAGCTTGACCAGACATGAGCAGTCTGCTCCAGCACTTGGAGGAACACCAGAGCAAACACCAGGTGAGTTTGACAAGGGGGGTGTCTTGATGGAACTGGAAAAGGAAGGCACCAGTGCTAGCTTTCTTGCTGACTCACGAGATAAACTTAAGCAAGATGGAAGTTGTCTACAAGGCACAGTGAATCACACCTCAGCATGGTTCCAGAAGGTGTAAATTGAATTTTTGGTCTTGCTCTGTACTGAAAACTGCCCCCAGTTGTAAATAGTACTTCATGGCTGGAAGGAGGTTATTCAGAGGCAGTCAGCTGTGCCGGCAGCGCCTCACCCTCCTGTGTTTCATTGCACACAGGAACAAGTAAATCTTTAGTAGGCAGGCCCCATGGATCACCTATGTTCAGCCTGATCTTTGACAGCAGACAGAAGGCTTTTGATTGTTGGTACTGTAAATTACATGTGTCTCCTCTGTATGCTTATAGACATCTGAAGTCCCTTATTTTAGATTTACTGACATTTTGTGAAGATGTCACCCTTCTGTCAGGCATTTGTAGAATAGCTAGCTCAGCAGCGTCCAAGTAATCTCTAAATAATTGTGACTCCTGACAGTTCTTGCCCAGAGTCCTGTGTAGACTGACCATTTGGAAGTGAAAATTCAGATCTTCTCATATTCCTTCCTCAAGACTTGCAGTATTTCCAACAGACACAAATTCAGAATTAGAACAGATCAGCATACTGGGTGATCAGCTGCAAGGAAAATACCTTGCCAGTGTGGGCACTGACTAAGCTGTGAAATGGACTAAGAGAGCTTCTGAACTAGACATATATACCCCGTCATACTAGCCCAGTGAAAGCTGGAAATCAGCCAGTTCCTTACAGAACATATGTGTGGGTTGTCACAGGCTCATAGAAGGAACAAGTGAAATAATGGTGCAATGAGCAGATGTGTCAGTGAATGATTGTTCTTCATTTAGTGGCACCATTCCCCTCCTATATACTGGGCTTAGAGAAACTTTTCACATAAGAGGTGTCAGTCTCACAGTAGGCATTGTTAGCCATTGCGATTTTATTAGATGTATTTTGGTATTTCAGAGCTTCAGTTTCCAGGCTCAGGTAATCAATCACCTAAGCTGCAAATTCAGGTTCCACTAAAAATGTATATATAAAATGTTGCATGTAGCTAGTAACCACTGATGTGAAGAAAAGTGATAATATGATTCAAAACTCTCACAGATGCTTTGGAAGCTAGGAGACAAATGACTGTCCCTCTCCTCCTGCCCAGTATTTATTTATTTCTCAAATCTTAATTTTTTATAAAATAGGGTGGGTTTTTTTAAGGTTTGACTCATAGTTTTTTAACTTTGCATTGGCTGTACTATCTGATTTGTCTAAGGAACTAACTGCCTCCTAAATGTAGGCTGTACATCTGCTACAGAAAAACATTTATTTTATACCTTCCACTCAAATGAACCAGTCCCCGTGCTCATCTCTTCTTTCTAGATCTAAAACGGTAGTCCTTGCACAGTTCAAATGCAGGCTGAATTCAGTATGCATTCTGTAGGGATTAGACACCAGGATCATGTATTTGTTCATCCAGCCTTTATAATACCCTGGAGAGAGTTTCATTGATAGGCACAGAGATCACAGTTGGGATAAAGCATGATATAATTGTGATCTGATGTTTTATGTTATATTGTGATATACCTTAAAGTAATTTGAAGGTAAAGGGTTCTGATAGAAGGGACACATGATTAAAGAGAGGAGTCTGTGGGCGTAAGGCTAAATTGAGTTCAGGAATATATATTAACTGTATATTAACTAGAAGGCTGTGTGTTTGGTGATGTGAGAAGGTTTTCCTGGGGGTGGTGTGTGTGTGTGTGTGGTGTGGTGTGTGTATGTATATACCTTGTATGTAGGCACACACACACACACATACACAAATTGTATATGTATGTGCATACATTTTGAGGGGTAGAAGCCACTATAGCCACTGTAAAGACAGGGCTGCCTTGGTTTTGCATTCTTAGCTTGACTCTAAACAGCTTGATTTGGTACAGGATACCCTATATCAAGTGTTAATGAAGTGAAAATTTAGTTCAGGCTTGATGTAACTTAAGACCCATTTCAGACAGCAGAAGAAGGTTTCCTGGATTCTGAAAGTCTGTTGCCTAAATGGGATCGTAAGGTTTTTGCAGTTTTAAACAAGCAGTTCTCCATTGCTGGTTCATTGCAGGTTTCTGCATTAGAAGTAAAAACAGGAGGTGACTGACATTTCTTAGACTTGATCCTTAGTAGAGCTGTGAGAAAGTACTCAGTGTGAAGCTCTGTTCGCTGTGTCCAGCTGTATAGTTTTCAGTGAGGGTAAAGTATGAGAAATGAGATTTTAAGATTATACTTTGAGCTAATCTTGCTTGTAGGGTCTGTCCTGCAAACTTCAACTTACACTGTTCTTGCAAAAGTAAGGACTGTTTACAATAGTTGAAAGGATTTAGCCTTGAAATGAAAACATGTAGATCGTTTTATAATTCTGCTTTATACCAGTTTGCTTTATCTCAATTATTCACTGTTAGACAGATTTTTAACCACGGATCAGAAAATACGTCAGAATACATTTTAGTAGCAATTAATTGTAATTGTTAACAGTTACAGTGTGAACAAAATAAAATTAATGATGTAATAAAAACTTAATTTTCAAGTATCGCCCTGTTTTGATGCTGTCAAAATAATATTTTCTGTTTCCTTTGATTATCTTAGTGGAAATAATTTTTATTTATTTTGCATATAATCCATATAATAATGCATTTTATTTATAGAGAAGTGTTTAATTTAAATTCCTGTTTTAAAATAGAAGTTGTTGGAATAATGTACTTTACTGTGCTTTAGCCATGCATTTATTCAGAATTATTTAATAAAAATAATCTGATTTATTGATGTGTGAAATAACTGCTGCTTTTCATGAATACAATTCCTAATGTTAGTATAATATAGATCTTTAGGAACTGCTAAGCACTAAAAAAAGGCCTTACAAATAGGGTGAAATGGAAGAGGATAACTCCGAAGGCAATTACTAGAGAATACTAGTAATGATAAATGGTCTTAAAAGTAACTGGAAATACTGTATTTAAAAAGTATTCAAATATGAAGATGAAAATACTTGCCCAGTTGGCAATATTATTTGCAGTGTGTCTGTTTTGCTTGGATAGTGATAGCCAGCACCCAAGCTTCCTTGTGCTTTGTAAGTAGCCTCTTGCCTTTCACATGATCATATTCCCACACGAAGTATTATTTCCATTCAGGGTTTATAAAACCAAGTCTTAGTCTTCTTCTCTGGGAAAAAGTCATCAAAGTTTTGACATAATACATAGTGTCCGAAACACTAATAAATTATAGTGCCTACATTTTGGCCCAAGTTGTTTGAGGGGAAATATGAACTTAATGCAAAAAGGGGAAGGCTTCATTCTTTGTTTCATCATTATTTGGTAGAATTTTCTCCATCTCTTACCTCTGCCATTTTGTACATCTTCCACTGGCAAAGACTAATATCCACTAACTTTTGCTGAGGAAAGACTGAAAACTGTGCCAGATGAGAATTTGATGGCAGTGGGATTTGATTCTCGTTGAAGGCATCGATGTGAAGGAGTAACACCACTCAATTTGGCAGAAATGCACTGGGGTGGGAAGATAAGCAGCTTGGTTAAACATGGGAAAGCTGAGAAATGGAATTCAGTGTATACAGTAGGTGCTAAATGTGCTATTGAGCCTGAGGCAACAGAGGAACAATGCATGGCTGTCTCCTGTGTCTTCACCATGTGCATTCGAGCAGAAATGGAGCAATGGAAAAATATTCTGATGTATTCTGTACCCTGTTTACAGTCTTATCCAGTGTCTGATACCAATGTCTCTCTTGTGCTGATAGGACAACCCTCTCCAGAGAATGATAATACAATAAAAGACCTGCTGCCAGAGGATGCTGGGATTGATCACCAGACTGTCCACCAGCTGATTACTGTGCTAATGAAGTTCATGGCAAAGGATGAGAGCAGTGCTGAGTCGGACATCAGCAGTGCTAAAGCTTTCAACACAGTCAAGCGCCATCTGTACGTCCTGCTTGGTTATGATCAGCAGGAAGGATGCTTCATGATTGCCCCACAAAAAATGCGTGTTTCGACCTGCTTTAATGCCTTTATTGCTGGAATAGCACAAGTAGGTGAAGGCGCTTACTACTTTTTGCAGTTATTTCTCATTGCCTGTTGTTGAAATGGTGGTAGCACAGCCTTCTTTGTACCAAAATAATGGCCAAGTGCACTAATCCTACTTAAAACTTCCTAACACTTCTTCAGTTGGTGAAAGAATGCGAACAAGGATGGCTGCTTGTTCTTTACCCTCAGAAGGCTCCGTGTAGCCTAATCAAGTGCTTTCTGTAGGTTTTTGCTTTGCAAAATAGTTAATAGTTAAACAGAAGTAAGTAGTTAAATAGAAGTAGGCTAATTTATAGCTTCCTACTAGTACTCTAAACTTCCTCCATCATTGGCATAGAGATAACGGTTTTGTGTGCATGGAGGTATGCAAACACTAGCACTGTATGAAAAATTAGAGACTGCTCCAAACCTCTTTGCCCTCTCTCCCTAGCCTTTGAGTGCCTTACTTTCCTCACTGTCATTTCCTCCTTTCCCACTCAGGAACACCTGGGACCCATGTGCTCTTCCTTGTTTCCCTGTGGGAATGGTCTGTAAACTCTTCAACATTCTTCACTTTGCAGGAGACTCATTCTCCTGCTTCCTTAGAGTGCACCAGGACTTTCTGTTCTCCCTTTCCTAGGGAGTGGTGCCACTATGATAAACTTCTGCCTATATTGCTATGATAAATGACTGAGCACATCCTTGCCTTGTGCCTTCTTTCTCCATCTTGTAAGGAGGATGGTAATTTCCTACCTCACCAGGATCTTCTAAGGCTCAATTAATTCTTACTGATAGAGCAGTTGGCGATGCTGGGCTGAAAAATATTTCACGCAGAGTATTCTTATTATTTCCAATGAAGCATTATCATCACTTCCAGACTTCTTCCTTATCACAGTCTCTCATAAAGGATTACCTTAGGGGAAGGAGAGGGCTGTGATTTCAGATCTCCCCCTGCCCCAGCTCTTAAAATGCTTGCTGTAACCTTCAAACATTACTCTGAGATATCCTGGCCTCTTCTGTATCTGCAATTCTTATCAGGATTTTCCAGTTCGTACATTGGAATCAGTGATTTTTCAAAGTCAGTTGAAATGTAGATACTTGGATAAACTTTTACAGTCATGGCGAAGTCAGGTATCCATGTTTCAGCAGGCAAAACAGAAGATGTTAATCTAAACTGGGTACCTGCAAATGCATCCTGATCCATTGTCTCAGAGCACCGTTGCTAATTGTTGTTAATCACCTTTCATTTGTACAGTTTTAAGCTAAAGCATGTAAAAAGGAGGTTCAGGCCTGTTACTGTTGTATTGAGAGTCTGGAAGTGACAGTTTAGGTCACAGGGTGGTATCTTCTGTATTTTTCTACATGTTTTCCAGGTTTGGATTCCCAGACTTCAGTGATCTTAATTGACTTGATTTTCAGAAGTACCACTTACTGCAACTCTAAATATCAGCCCCTGCCTTTTCTCTTCCACCTTTAAAATGTCTCACGATAGCTGAATCCACCATTTCTGTTTGAAAAGCTTTGTAGTTGAATCCTGGCTCCCTGATGTCAAATAGAGTTTAAGAACTTCAGTAGGCCACGATTTTTCTCCATGTAGCAGACATCAAAACTTTAATTTATGTTTTGGGGGGATTTTTTTTTCTTAGCTGTAGGGCTGCTTTGTGTTGGGAATCGCCTTTGTTGCAAGAGAAATGCTATTTGCAATCTGAAGATCTGTTTACAGAGTGAAAACTCAGTATGGAGCTCTTCAGATACCATTTTTAGTTCCACTCCCCACCCCCCAGTCATAAATATTCGCTTTCCCCAGTCAGGTCCACAAAGGTTGAGATTGGGTTTACTTGCTGGCGTGTTGATTCCAAGCTTGGTTGGAATAGTGAGTCCAAGGAAAAAAAAATAAAATCAAATTTCTCTTAGTATTTTGCATAATAAAATCTGTGTATTTGGAATTCTTGAAAGCATAAAATGCCTTTTTCTCTCCCTAGCAGCGGAAGTGGCCAAGTTTTGTTGTTCGCAGTCAGTGCGGTATTGCCCCGCATGGTGGCAATGTTGTACAAGCCTGTTGGAGTGGGGAAGCCAGCAGTGCCTGGCTCTGCTCTGCATCCCAGGCTGAGCTCGGCTCAGCATTCGCAACATCATTTATTCCAGATCTTCCTGTGACAGCTTAAAAAAATGGGTCTGCTCAGCTTAAGACGTGTCTGCGTTACAGCATGTGCTGTGTTCAGGCAGGGCTCTGTCTTCCTTGTACGGATGAGTTTTTCCTAATCATGCTATATCATGGTATCACATGCTGAGGGGACACGGCATTGCAGAGTAGGACCATATTTGGTGATTATATATAATCTTTTCGACAGGCTCCCCCTATATGGATAGAAATGGGATTCATCTGTGTAGATCTATGCATGCAGCACAAAAATTTGAGACAGCTGTGCATCAAACTAGAGAATTTTGCATGGAAAAACTTGTAGGCAGCATGTTCAGGAGGGAACTTGAGAGATGAGTTCTGTGTTTGTAAATTAGTCTCATCCCCTTGTTCTAATAAAAACAAAACCAAAAAAAGAAAATACAGCCCTGAAAGAAACGGATGATCTGGATGAAACTGATGTTTGTGTCTGTTTAGATGTACAGGACTCCTGATAAAGCACACTAAGTTCACTGAAACTGCAGGGATGTGTTAGATCTTGGGGGTTGTGCTGGAGTTTCCTTGGCCTGCTGTTATACCTCCCTGGATGTCAACCAGTATAGGTTAGTGTCAGAGACGAGGGCTTTGTGGATCCTTGTTATGATCTAGCTTAGCTGCTGATTTCAGGACATACATCTTTAAATAAAAATAGCTAATGTGGCAAGACTGATGAGGAGATAATTAAAAATAGCAATGCAGTTTCAATCAAAAACACAGTTGAGTCAGGGTAGTGGGAATATATGGCCACACTGCACCTAACCGTCAGGATTCAAACCTCTAGGATAGGTACCAAATAACATGATGCTCTTCAAAGGTCATGATGGAGGCAAGGCTTATGACTAGCAGTGATAAAAGCAACCTGTCTACAGCAACACCACCACTTAAAATTGATGAGCATTTTATTTAGAGCAAGATAATATTTTTCATGAGCTTTATTCTTGGATCCTTTAGGATTTGCATGCTTAGACTTTCTGCATAACATTGCAGACACATTCTTACGTTTGGTATAGTGAAGAGTGGGCTTCTTGTCTCATTACCTGATTCCAGAACATGGGGCTTAAAAAAAACCTGACAGCTAATATTGCAAGCCTGATGAGAAAATAATGAAAACTGGCAATGCAGTGTTAATACAAAAAACTCAAATAACTAGAATATACACCCGCCCCCCTCCCAAAACCCACAATTGAATCCTATCTCTTAAAAATGGGATATACCTAATATGATTTTGTCTGTTGATGCATGATCAACTTGTGCTATAATAAAAGGCTATCCCAGCATAATATATTTTATGAACTTGCCAATGTACATTAAAATTTAGACTGTGCAGGATGAAAGGCTTTTAGAACACATCTTTTGTTTCATTTTACCTATCTGGCTAAAATGAGAACGTGGCAAGCTGGCAGAAAGTTTCTAACTCATAGTGAGACTTCCTTAAAAAAGTCTGTTTCTTTTCACTTGACTAATACCTCAACTGTATTAGTTATTTTGCTTTTCAGCATCAGTGGATTTGATTTTGGTCGCCTAACTCCTGTGCTAATATTCTTTTCAGGTGATGGACTATAACATCAACCTGGGAAAACACCTTCTTCCCTTGGTGGTGCAGGTGTTGAAATACTGCTCTTGTCCTCAGCTAAGGCATTATTTTCAGCAGCCTCCTCGCTGCTCCCTCTGGTCCCTCAAACCTCACATTCGGCAGATGTGGTTAAAGGCTTTGCTTGTCATTCTCTATAAGGTGAGTGGTCTTAAAAATATGCTGTCCACATTAAAATTTACACTTCAATTTGAAATTTATTACAGGGAACATCTAACTGTACTGGAAGTGAAAGGAACTGTAAAGAACGCTTTTCTTTGATTTGCTTACTCACTGCATTTAATTTCAATGTCTGAAGTAGGTAGGCTTTCATCTGTTCTGCCGACCTATTACTTCTGCTGTCTATATTACCTTTCACAAGGTTACCTGAGAAAGAAAAATATGGGTTTGAAAATAGGAAAATGCTATAAAGTTCCAATGAAGAGTATTTCGAGTAACTTAAAATTAGTTTAAAAAAAACTTAGTAACTTTAAGTGGGGGGTCAGCTTAACAGCTTGTATTTAGCTGAGTGATGCTTTTTAGGAAGTGTCAATAAAATGTAATGTGTTTATGCACTAAAATGGAGCTGTGAATACTTTTGATATGCTTAACACATTTCTAGCAGGTATAGGGCATACAAGGAAGTGGAGACACTAGAAATGAATGATAACATGCTGATTGAAATAAAGTATTTGGAGAACAGTTCTGATGAGAGACCTTTTGCATTATTATTAATAGTTGGTTTTGTCATATAAAAATTAAGAAAGCAATATATTAAATGTTGGGATTTTTTAAAAAATTTTTTAAAAATAATGCTGTGTACAAAGCTGAAATCAGTCCTGCCTCTTGTGATGTATTTAGAAATGTGTGATCAAAGGAGGGTAAAGGGCATCCAGCTGACAATATTCTTGTCGTTTTTCTATTTTACCACCTAAATGTTTATCCAAGGAGAAAAGTTAGTTTTTAAGCTGAAGTTTTTCTCTTTCACTGAACAGTATCCCTACAGAGACTGTGAAATCAGCAAGATTGTACTTCACCTAATCCACATCACAGTCAATACCCTCAACGCTCAGTATCACAGCTGCAAGCCCCATGCAACTGCTGGTCCTTTGTATAGTGACAACAGTAACATAAGCCGATACAGTGAAAAGGAGAAAGGTACTTTTAACACACTCGCTTATATGATAGTCATTGATATAATTAATGAAGTCTTGCAGATGTTGTAAAAGCGGGTAAATATGGTCTGAATTTTAGAACATAATACTCAGAATTAAGTCTGAGGTGTGACTTATCTGACCAGCTATAGCCATCTATAGTAAAAGAAATCCACAATTTCTCTGTAGGCTAAGCATAGCACAGCAGTGTAACATCTGTCAAAGGTGGCTTGCCTTAGACTTAGTAGTTCAGTCACCATGCCTGGATAGTCCTTGGCCTTTTCTGTGACAATATTAACTGATCATGCCCACGCGCAAAGTGTGCAACCAGCCTCACACCATGTTCTGATTATACTTTTTAATAACATGGCATAGTAGCAAATATTTGATGTTGAAAAGAAAAAATTATGAATTTAGTCTATAGTTCGCTTTTCTCTGTAAAAGGAGCTGAAGTTGGCTAGCTTACATGGAGACATATATGATGTGGATGTCTAAAGGCAGGTGAGAATGGTTCAACCCTTAGCATTTGCGTCCGATTGTTAACTCTGTTTGCTAGCTGTAGCAGAGGTACTGTGATGGTGTGAACTGGTGTAAGGCTGGGGCTTGAAATAACATGGTGTCACTGAGTGTAGTTCCTTATGATTGTGAAGCTTATTGTGTCATAAGTATTTATGATCAAAGTTCTTTTGATGTTAATCTGTAGCTACCTTTCAGCTATTTTGCCTTTTAGCTGCTTATTTGCTGTTTACATCCTCCTTCTCAAACAGTCTTCCTAGTGTGCAGCCAACTCTTCTTCCGAAGAATACTACAAGCAGCACTCTTTTTATACGTGTCAGCACTTACTCCTCTTTTGCTGCTTGTTGCTCATGAAAAGATATCCAGCAGAACAAGGACACAAAACTTTGTTTACCTGAACACCCTACTACTCAGCTCTAGCAAATTAAAGCAACCTTAAAATGGATGTAAATGATGTATTGCATATTCTCACTCACTTGGACATTTTGTATTGCTAGAGGAAGGCTGAGAGTGTTCAGGTAACTGTGGACTTACTATGAATTTATCTCTGTTTAGAGCTGAGTTAATGACAATTCATAATGACTTAATAATGCTGAGGGTAGTAATAATACATTTATAAAATGCATTCAGTGTCTGGATTGATTCTGAGATGTTTCTAAGACAAAGCGAGGTGCCTAAGTACTCAGCTCACAGTAAGTGCCAAGTAAGGTTTAGAAAACTTGGTATTCCAATCCCATGTGCAACACTGATTGCCTGGGTGGCCTTGTGTCTGACTTCATCATTGTTTCCCTATGTTCAAAGTAAGAAGGATAATATTTACTTGCTTTCCAAAGCTGTCGTGAAGGACTTTGGGCTACTCAGAGGTAAAGGACCATAAATGTGCAAATTTTACTCTGTAAATGCTGACTTAATCATGGGGCTGATTCTTCTCCTTTGCTGGAGTGCTGCAGAAAAAAGGATGTAGAAGAGTTTTCTTCCACCTGCAAGAAGAAGCCAATATAATTCCATAGGGACTTGCAAAGTTGAAGCCTTTCCCACTGTTTCTAAGGAGCCTTGTTTAGTCTCTGGTCAGGTAGTGTGTGCGCCGCTGTCATCATCAGAGGCGGTTGTTTAGGTGATCAACAGATGAGGATTTCATTGTCGGGCAGCAAGAATCCATATGCTAAAGATTGTTTTTCCCACTATTGAACTTTTTTCCTAATTTTTCTGCTAAACTTTGTTGTGGGGATCATGGCAAGTGTACAGACTGTTGCGGACCTGATGGTACATCTTGTGAGAAGCAGCATTTGTTGCCAAGGGGAAGAAGACGACACATAGGACATGATATTAAAAGTGATCTCCTAACTTATTAAACCCAGTCCCTGTAGAAATTCTTACTATCAACTTTGATTTTTCTGGATTCATCATATCAGTTGTGTATCTTATCCCTTACGCTTTTAGGTAGTAGTTCCATAGCTTCACATGTAGTAGAAACTTTCCAGCAATTTCAAAGCTAAAGATATTAATGTCCAGTTTAAGTCTTCAGTTTTTGGTCATTCTAACTCTTTGGCTTATTTGCTTCTTCACTCCTAAACACTAAATGCATTTTCTCTCCATGTTTACTTACTAGAATAAACAAGGCAAACTTTTTTGTTTCTTCTCTTGAATGCTTTGTTTTCTTTATTGTCCCAGTAGTGTTTCTTATTTTGTTGGAGATGAATCACTAGACACAAGAGATATGGATTTTTCCTTTTTTCATTTATTTTTTATAGCCATTTCATACAGGTGATGTGGTTATTTTTTGATGGATAAATAGATTTGTATCTTTCATTCTCTCTGCTATTTTAAACCAGCAGGTCTCAAATTAGAGCATAATGTTTTACTATTACTACTTAGATCAATAATCTCATAATTCATACTTTTAGGTCTTATTCTATTACTATTACCAGCTTCCCAAGATTATCCATTTCTTAGTTTTTCACTTTTGTATTTTGCTGGTTTATTATTGACCTTGCAGTTCTTGTACTAATTTCAAACTTCTTCAATTTACCATTTCTCATGGAGCACTATAGAAGTTACTTACTCAAGTCAGTGTTCAGATCTACTGTATTTCTTCCGTCTAAAGAACCTGTATTATTATCAGAAACAGACAGAAAAGATCAGCTGAGAATGGTAAAAGCTTTGGTATACTTTTGTTGCATTGTAACCCGTTTTTCATTTATCTGTCCTTTCTGACCTTAATTCAAGATGTAACAAGAATGGCAGTTATACGTGCGATATAAATTTTCTTGCAAACTTCAGATGATTCTTCATTTTCCAATTCAAATTTAACTGAAACTAGCTCAGGTTTTGTTACATAGACAGCTTTTCATTCAAAGAATTGCACTCTCTTAAGAGTAATAAAGTTTTTTCTTTCTCCAGCAGAGGAAGACAGTGTTTTTGATGAATCTGATATTCATGATACACCAACTGGACCTTGCAATAAAGAATCTCAAACTTTCTTTGCAAGACTGAAAAGAATTGGTGGCAGCAAAATGGTGAAATATCAACCAGTTGAGATGAATGCTCAGAGAAGTATGAATTGTTTTGTCGGTATAAACTCATGCAGAAATACAATTTCCTACTCTTAGTTTCAAGCTACCACCTTTCTTTGTAGAGTTTGTTGCACTGCCTAATTTGAATACAAGCACTCTGACTTTTGAGAGCAGGTACTCCTCATTTCCCTGAATGAATTCTCTTACAGGAATCTCAAAAGTAGGCACTCCACAATAAAAATACCTAAAATCAGCAGTTGTTTTCTGAAACGTTAAGTTCTTTTGAATGTAAAAATATTTGAGAGGATTTGTTGCAATTGTCTGCCACCATTGGGCTGAAGATTTCTACTTAAATTTATTTTTTCCCAGAAATGGATTTTTTTGATGAGGTGGGACTCCAGGGTAAGCAAATTTGTTGTTGCTGCTGCAAATATTATGGTTTTCCATTGGTAAAAAGGGTCATTTGGTGGTTTCAAAAGATAAGAAGGAATTTGTTTTCAAATTTAGGTTTCTGAAATGAATACCCTAAAAAACTTGAAGAGATTTCTACCACCACCCACCTGCCTTTTTTTCTTTCAGGTTTTTGCACAGGGAGGGGGGAATGATTCTGGCTAGACCAAACATCTACTTTAACTTTTCTCACTGCTTTTTTCACATGGTGATTCATATGTGGAGCATTTTGAAATATGGGGTTAATAATGATCAGGAATATTCTGGTTTATGTGAAAATACATGATGTCCACATCATTTGGAAACCTCTTCAGAGTGGTCTGTGTAGCTCATTTCTTCTTTCATCTCTCATGCCTAATGCAGCCATTCCAAGTGTCTGTAGAAATGACTTGCCGCTGTCATCTTCTTTTCAATGCATAAGGTTAAACAGCCTATCTTCAGGATGCATCTGTCCAGGATGCATAGAATTTGGATAGAATTTAGATAAACCCTATTATCCAAATAGTAGGGTTTTTTTTGTTGTTGTTGTTCATTGTAAAAAAAATGTATGTAATGTGGCTCTGAGGTTAAAAGAAAATCTAGAGCATTTTGACTAATACTGGGTTTGTATTTGAAATGCCCGTCTTGTTGAATTGTGAGATAAAGATGAAGATACCTGCCAGAAGTCTCCAACTGAGGTAGTATTAGCTCTTTCTGTTTTAATCAGGTGAAATAGAGCTGGCTGAATATAGAGAGACGGGGGCCTTACAAGACAGTATTCTACGCTGTGTGAGAGAAGAAAGCATTCAGAAAAAAAAACTGCGCTCTCTAAAACAAAAATCTCTTGATATAGGGAATGCAGACTCCCTGTTGTTTTCATTAGATGAACATCGCAGGAAGTCCTGCATAGACCGGTGTGACTTAGAAAAACCACCTGTCCCTGCTGCTTACGCCATACACAGGCAGAGTGATTATGGACGATCTCGGCAGAATTCATCTACTAAAGCTGAAAATATAGAAACACAAGAAAATCTTCCTCATACAGAGAGTTTCCAGGAAACAAGGAGACCTGTCATACCAGAAGTTAGGCTAAACTGTATGGAAACCTATGAAGTGAAAGTGGACTCTCTGGTTAAACCTGCTGGTCCCAAAGAAGATTTAGATCTGATAGATTTGTCCTCTGACTCAACATCAGGTCCTGAAAAGCATTCAGTACTCTCCACTTCCGACAGTGACTCTTTAGTCTTTGAACCACTGCCTCCCCTTAGAATAGTGGAGAGCGATGAAGAAGAAGAAACAACAAACCGGCTGAATGATGAGGTCTCTGGCAAAACCGCTGCTTCATCTCCCTCAACTCCTATCAATGTCTCTGCACTCAGCCTCAGCACAACTCCGCTGGTCCAGTTCAGCATTGAAGATTGCTCCAAAGACTTTAGTTCTAAGGATTCGAGCAACAATGCTTCAGCAGGAATAGATGAGATCCTTTCCACTTCTCCCAAAGATCAAAAAGACTCTTCAGAGTTAGTTAAGTCAGAAGAACTTCAGGACATGTCCTGTGGGAACCCACTAACACTGAAACAGAAAAGGGACCTGCTGCAGAAGTCATTTGCCCTTCCAGAAATGTCCCTTGATGATAACTCTGAGCTCGGCGTGGAGGAAATGAGACCTAGTGGAGCAATTCCAAGCCCAAATGTCAAGACGGTCCTTATTAAAGTCCCTGAAGATTCCGAAAACCAAACAGAAAGTGATAAACTTGATACCAACACAGAGTCTGACACTGAACAAAACACGGAGCAGAAACAAGAAGAGGAGGCTGAGGAGTCAGAATTTAAGATTCAGATTGTTCCTCGCCAGAGGAAGCAGAGGAAGATTGCTGTGAGTGCTATTCAGAGAGAATACCTGGACATTTCCTTTAACATCCTCGACAAGCTGGGAGAGCAGAAGGAGGCAGGTGAGCTCAATCACTGACCTAATCAAAAGGCTTGTTACTGCATGAAGGTTTTCGTAACAGACCAGTGTAAGGACATGTGCACATGTATGGGGAGAGATGTGTATATATAGCACCTGATGTGGTCTGAGCTAGCTGAATGCTGTCAGGTGTTTGTTTCTCACAAGAAATGTACTAACCAGACAGGTATTGTGCATGTGTGAGGGCCCGTTTGAAAAGGAAGTGAAGCTCAGTGACAAAGATACTGGTTCTGATATCCAAGTTAGGGAGTGAAACTCCATGGCCTCTTTTTGCGAGGAGTCAGAAAAATTATCATACTTCTGTGCCGTAGTATACTTTCCTATTACGATATTCCACTTTTACGAGGAGAGATCATTCAGCGTGATCGTAGTTATTCTGTTCCCTTTATGTTTCAGGCCTATTGTCCTATTTACAGTTCCAGTAAGCTGAAGAACCACTGGAGCTTTGTAAAAACAAAAGAGACCTGAGTGCTTTTGAACATTTCATAGAGGTTCTTAGAGAAGAATGGTCATGAAAGAATTGTGCAATTAGACTCAAAAGCTTTTTTGATCATTAGTAAGGGCCAGTTTTCATGCAGTAACTAACACTGTCATCCTTGAAGCTGCTTGGAAGGGCTGTCCCATTTCAGAAACACCATATGGAAGCTAGAATTACGGCATATACGATGTCATTTGGTTGCATGCATCTAAGTGTGTCATCTGAGGGGAGCATAAAACATTTGCAATGACTCATTAAGTGCTCACTAACATTACAGGTTGATACAGGCAATTCAGGTAACTAGGTAATTTAGTGACTTGGGTAGTTTAATGTATCTCATCTTCTGTTTTGCTTTGTTTAGCCTTATTGATTAGTTTATTTGAGAACATATGTGTTGTAATTCATTTAAGTATGCTTAATATCACCATCCTAATGGACTGATTATAATTTCAAAGTCTTATTCAAGCTTTGTCAGCCTATTATACTTCCACATGTTTTAGAAGGGCTTCTGATATAACCGATCTCTGAATTAAATACCCAAATGGGTTGTTTCTTCAAGTACACGATG
The DNA here is from genome assembly GCA_008921705.1 of Burhinus oedicnemus. NCBI lineage: Eukaryota > Metazoa > Chordata > Aves > Charadriiformes > Burhinidae > Burhinus > Burhinus oedicnemus. The sequence continues at coordinate 503,406 of VFFE01006833.1, forward strand.
CTGGGCTACAGAGTTTCCCACCTGAGACTTTTTACAGCACAGATATATATCCATTTTTGTAGGATAAGCTGAAACCAGCCATCAACACTGGATATTTTTTTTGCTTTATTCTTCCCATGTTGACAGTGTCAGTCATCATAAAATAAAAACATTAGTTTTAATGGCTTATTTTTCTTTTTAAAGATAGAATCGTAAACTCTTTGAATCTTTAGGATAAACTGCTAGATCAGCAGCCTTTTGAATGAAAATTGATAACATGTTGGAGGTATGGCTTTTAAAAGATGCTAAGCTGTCAGTTAAACTAGCTTTACATCAGTGGCACCTCTCTTATTTCCATGTTGGTTCTGATAATCACTCTGTGAGTGTAAATTTATTAGTTCTGAGCTCTGAAGAGCATAGGTAGAAGTCTCCTTTAAAAAGTGATTTTAAGCAGTAGATCCCTGTGCCTCTATAAAAATTCTTACGACACACACACTGAATCCTTTTAAAACTGCTGGGAATGCCAGATGGTGAATGGATGACTGAAAAGATGTGAAAAAGGCATCCAGGGTGAAAGCGGATGGAAAATATTTGTTGATTCTAAATACTGAGAGTTTAAGCACAATTTTCACATGCAGATCCTGCTGCCAAAGGACTTTCAACACTGGAAATGCCAAGAGAGTCATCATCTGCACCAACCCTTGAAGCAGGTGTCCCAGAGACAAGTAGTCACTCTTCCATATCAAGTAAGTTTACCTCTGGTTTGAGGACTAAGTCTAAGTTGCTGTGTTTGTGCGTCAGATGCATATCATACATGGTAAATGCCTTCCTCTGAGTTTCATTGATCCTTGGAAGTACAGCTATGTTGGATATCATTAGGCCTGTTAAATCTCTGATGGTCAGCAGGATTTTAGCAGTTAGTGGCTGGAAGATTTTCTGTTCTGACATGGCAAATTCAACAAATGTGTTTTTCTTGAATTAAAGTAGGTAGCAGCTAAAAGCAGTATTTCACTAAAGCTGAATGTTTATTTTCCAGTGAGAGAAAGCTTTGTCAACTGTCAGTGCACAGAAGCAGAGGATGAGCTCTCCACAGGGCTCTTACTATGGCCTTCAGTACGTTTCTTGCTGTACCTTAGGAAAAAGAATCTCTTGCCATTTTTGTAAAAAGCCTTGAAATGCCACTTCCTCAGCTGCTCGCTGAAATGCGGTAACTATTGATCTGAGAATCCCATACCCATTTCAATGGAAAGCGAACACTAACAAAATCCAGAATGGCGTGTCCATCTAGGTAATGTTAAGTAATACATCGAAGGTTGATGGGGCAGGACTCTGACTAGTAGAAAAGGGAGGGGAAATGATGACCTGCTTTGATACCAGTGAGTTGCTAGATCAGCTCAACCATCTTGCTGAACTGCAATTTCAGGTTGCTGTAGAAAAGTTAAAATTTAAATTCTGAAATTCAACATCTGATTTGATTGGAAGGGGTGCCTGGCCTATTAAAGGAAGATGTTATTTTAGATGTGCTAGATGAGTACTCCAAATTAGAGGTTTCCTCTCCAGTTTTACCGCAAGTGTCTCATGTCATGTGCATCTTGTAGCCAGAGTACATTTGTAGGCCACCTAATGATACAGATGCCACTTACTAAAGCAGCTAAAGAGGTGCCAGTTAAGACCTTTCTCTTTCTGGTTTCACTGAGTGCTAGGTGTTCCTGTAAATTCCAGTATATGAAACCAGGAATAGTATCTATATGATAATGAGCCTACATTCCTTTGTAAATGCTCCTTTTCTCTTTCTGTGTGCCTTAGTTTCCAACTGCAAAAAGGGACATGAATGCTTCTGTTGTGTCTCTTGTCCACTTAGACTGAAATATATTTGATATTCTTCTGTGTGTCTTTACAGTGCTTTGCGTAATAACTCCTGATCAGGACTGTGAGCACAAGGCATTTCTGTTACACAAATAGATAACATCACTTGTGCAGCCCGTGCCTGGCCGCAGCAAGCATACATCGTTAACTGTGATAGGAAGATTCTGCCTTTGGACTTCTCTCTTCTTGACAAGAGAGTTCCAGGGATAGTTGACCAAATCACTAGCTAACGTCTGAAAGGCTCATCAGCTACTACATGAAGGGTACTGATTTTCTCATGACAGTTAGGTTTCTTGTAGAAAACCTGATCAAGGAAAACTTCCCTCCCTATGCCACTAGTCAGTCATAGGCATGAAAAGTCATGTGCTGGTTCACAGCAATCAGCCTGGCTCAAACACTGTTCAAAGGCTGACAGCTCTCTGGGTTTTTTGTTTTTCTTGACTTATCAATATTTGAAATCGTGGCTGTCCTTGAGAAATCAGGTAAATAACTCTGCTCAACAATAGCCTGATTATGTGAAATATGCATGAAATTCTTTTAATTACAATCGCAAAAGCTGTTAAGAAAATTCAAAGAGATAATTTTCTATGTTTTGACAGTCATCTGCACTCCAAGCAGTCTTGTCACTTCTAATGTTAATTGCTGTTCTTTCATCAGGAAATTCTATGCTTGATAAAGTGATAAAGCATCTATTTAAAATCTTTGCCCTGGAAACGATGGAAATTCTATTTTTCTCCTAATTTGCTGTGAAAGGCGGCTGTAATATAACTTTTAAAAGTGAAACATGGAATGGTCTTTTGCTCTGGTTCAGTTCCAGAAGTGCAGTTATACAAGGACTGCTTTGCAGCAATGCTGGAGAAGTTTGTGCTTGGACGAAAAACAGAGTTTAAATGTAGTGTGATACATTGAAAGGATATAATGAGGGAAAAAAAATACTTCACCTAATAAAATAATTTCAGTGTGCAGATTCCCACTGAAGTTATCATTGTGTTTGTTATTACTCAGGGACTGTATTTGTTTTGTTAAGTAGTACTCTGCTTTCTCTGAATTTGAAACTCTTGGATAGAAACTGAGTAGAGCAAGTTTGGAAGAAGGCAGTCAGCCCCTCAGAGCTTTCTGAAAGCTGTAGTTTATCCTTTATCTATACTTCATCAAAGTTAATAATGTGAAACGTTGGGTTTATTTTCAGAGCTTAGCTGCGTACTGTTTGGAATTTTAGAATGGAACTACCTGATATTATGTTAATACTCTTTTTAACAATGTTGAATGTATTTGCAGATGAAAATAATCATTATGAGAAGATTTTGCTTTGTTGCCCTTGCTTTATGGCCCTGTTGAGGAAAGCACTTAAGCATATACTTAAGGCAACATTTTAAAAGCTTTCCTGCATGGAGATGCATGTCAGCAGTCTCCCATGCCTTGTTCAAGCAGGGCCTTAAAATACTGTCTTCATACTGTAAAGAATGATTTTGATTTCAGTGGTGGAAATACATTGCTCAGACTCCACTGTCAAAACGAATATATTATGCTTGTTCAATTTGAATTTTCTTATGAATGGAGAAAAAAGTAAGAAAGTCAGGAGTTGTGTATGATCTGTTTCTTCCTCCATTTAAGCACTGAGAAAATATATGACCAAAAAAAATCTTAAATTTCAAATCCATAATTATGGGGTTTTTTGTGTGTGTGAACATTATCCAGTGAGACACATCTCTTAGAGCAAACAGTAATATCCATTTAAAGAAGTATTGTAAATACTCAGATGAGGAAAAATAGAATGCTTGTTGCTTGCTAGCTCCATGCAAGAAGAATGGCAGTGAAGTTATAAAAGGGACCCTTCTTAAAAGGCATGCTGGCTTCATACTGCAGAAGAATGTGCAGCTGTTATGCCTGTGTGGTGGGTACTTGGGAGGCCTGTTCAGGTTTTGTCACCCATGAAGGGTGCTGGTGTTTCACAGTCAGTGAATTTGCTGCAGTGAGCATGGACAGAGCAGTCCTCCATACTTTGCTGGGAGGAGACAGGGTTTCCTTCCTTGGTACATCGTATGTGAGTGAGGTTCATGTATATATTTCTCACCTGTCAGCATGGGAATTTTGGGATAGTATCTTACACTTCACAGATACCAGGTGTTTTGAAGAGCTTTCATGATATTTGGAGACAAAAAGGCACTGACAGTTGACACAGTGGATGAGATCCTGAATCCAAGTCACTTGTGACTGATGTCATTGGGGCCAGAATTGTACCCTGTGTAGTTGTGTGAAAAGTGCATATTGACTTGAGCAACATCCTTAGAGCAAGCCATCATTGCCCTTTTGGTATTTATCTCGTGCTGGCTTGTATGATCAGGAAGTAAGAGTAGTTTTACATGTTGTCTGAGCCCCTGAAATCCTTTTGCATTTCTGACTTGCAGCTCAGTTCAGACAAATGAAAAGAGGCTCTTTGGGAGCTCTGACAATGAACCAGCTAATGAAGAGGCAGCTGGAACACCAGTCTAGTGCTCCCCACAATATCAGCACTTGGGATACTGGTGAGCTGCATTTATTCTTTATTTCTGTTTCCTAAACCAATTACTTTCCGAATCAATCCATTAAAAAAGTGAGTACTTCTATTCTACCATTGCAGATAAGTAATCAATCTCAAGTCTAAAGTGAAACTTTATAGTGAGTACCAGATTCTTACCTGGTGTGAAATGGAATAGTTACATATCTGGGAGGTAGTCCCTCTGGTACAGAGGTGTCCCTACAGTTTTGCGTATTACTTGGATTATTTCCTGACCTCCTTGAATGAAATGGAAGTATGACTGTTGATTTCATTACATATAGGATTTCATCCCTGGTGCATGGAATCATTTATTTGCATGGATGTTTACAACAGTGTTGGTAAACCAAGGAGTTGTGCCTTATACTGGCCAGTTTTATTTCTCTAGAGAAGTTTCTGCCAGCTCATGCTGAACACCTGAAGTTTCTGTTCATTCACTGACCTGTTTTTTCTCCCTTTAAGATGAATGCAAAGCAGTGAAAACTGAATTAAGCACATAATTTGCTCAGTACTCAAGTGTTTTATCTGTTTTTTCTGTTATGACCAAATTCATGGCAGGTGTCACTAAACAATTGATTCATTCTAGTTTATCATAAATGTGAGATATTTTATTGCCCATCTTGATGTTAATGACATTGCAGAATCATGCTTCTTAGGAATTTATCAGCAGATCTAGATGCATCCAGAGAAAGGAATGCTTAAAATGTTATATGAACTTAGCATGCTGAATGAATATCTCACCACCAGTTCTGGACAGCTGAGTTAAAATTTTTGCTTAATTCAGTCTTCAGTGTCAAGTTCCATCAGACTGAATCTTGTAACTGAGGAATGGCTGAAGGTATGGTATGTAGTTCAGGATTATCCTTTCTACTCCAGGCTGCTGAGTAGCATGCTCAGCATGAAATCTTTAAATCATAAAGATCAGAATTTGTCAATGATAACAATGTGGGGTTTTGTCCTATCAGGAGGTAAGTTTATTTATTGAAGAGACTTAGCTGGTATCACTGAGTTTCTTAGGCAGGGGTTTAGAGCTGAAAAAGTTACTGCTTTCCTTCTGCAAGAAGTAGTTAGCCTGTATTCAAGAGGAACAAGTCAGTACTCAAAACCACGTAGGAACTCTGTCTTGTTAATCTTGTTCCAAGTCCACTAGCTCTCTTCATAACATCTATGACGTTTTCCTCCAACGTTCATTCCAGTTAAAGGCCTCCAAGTATGGAGATACAAAGTAAAATACTCTTTTCCAGAAAGCTTTGCATCTCTCAGTCTCTTTTTCAACCACCAACTTCAAAGTAGAATTATTATTTGGACAGAAAACAGGTTTGTTGGTTTGGGTTTTTTTCCCCAGGACAAATGCCCAGTGTGACTATTTGCCATTTCAATGTCACACCACAATTTTAAGACTTCTTATACTCAGGTGTAGCAACTAAGAAATAGTCTTATGCCACATAAGTATATGATGCATGCTTGATTCATGCATGCTTTATTTTTATTTTTTACACTGGTAGGTAGCATGTCTCTCTCATTTCTTATTTCAAACCAGAGTTTTCCCAAGCTTGCTATCTGTTAAATAAAATCATTTTGTGTCTTGCTTCTGTCAGCACAAACATCTAGTCTCTTGGTATTTCTAAACACTGTCTTTCTCTTTTTGTGACTCATATGTTGCATAACTTGTTGAATCTTTATGGCTAGCACTTCCTTTCTTGTTTAATGACACTTACTTTTCTAAAATGCCTTCTTTGATATTAGGTTATCTGTGTTCTTCTTCCATTGTGGACTTCTTTCATCTTTCTCTACCCCTCCCTCTCCCCCCCTTTTTGTGCTTAAAAGATTCTCTTTTCTTTGTTTTTTCAATAGCTGTTGTATTTGTCTTTCTCTTGTTTTAACTGTTTAAGACGTGTGGTGCTGGTTACAGATGCTGGATCCATAGTTCTGGAGACTGAACTTCTCTATTTATTCACAGAGCAGATACAGCATGGAAAGCGGCTGTGCAATGTCCCTGTTAGCCTAAACCCCGAATTGGAGGGACCACCACTAAGAATCAGAGGTTAGTTCAGTGTCCATTTGACCTGATCTCTCTGCTAAGACTGCCAGGAAGGTGTTTTGCTTAGTACCAAATGGTGCTGAATTTTATGTTCCATTCAGCTGTATTAAAGCCTCAACTGTCCTGCACAATGTAGGTTATTGAAAAAGTATCAGACAAGACATTTCATTCAAGACAGGGACAACTGACAGAAGTACTGCCTTTCTGCTAGTACTTGTTTTGGCTGTCAACCTGGAAATAAAAGACTCTGTATGCAGAGTGTGGTTGAATCTCATTTCTTTATGAACTCTCCTCCCTCACAGTCGAAATACATCCAGACTTTCATACAGCCTTGCAGTGGGGCAGTGACCTACCTTCTTTGCCTAAATCATGTTTTTTCACTACTGTTCCGTGCATGAGAGAGGACATTTTTATTTTGAGTAGTTAAGTCTTATTCCAACATTGTAACCTGCATTATGACAGCTTTTAGCATTTGTGTGCTGCAATGGGGCTTACATCTAGAGAACATGACAGTGAAACTTCTGAAGTCGTGGTGGAGGTTTCTTTATTCATTTATGAGGGGGGGGAAAAACTGGCTAGAAATATGTGAAAATCTATTCCTATTCCTTGCATTCTGGATGGTGTCCTACATTACTGAGGAGTGTTCTGGACTTCCCGGAGTGTCTGCTTATATCCAACAAAATCTCAGGGAACAATTATGAAGTACTGAACTCTGGAAGGAGATATTTCTTTTGCATACATACTTAGTAAAATAATTGTTTAAAACCTGTCTTATTTCTGTGTAACAGGCCCTCATCATTCCACATAATTTGAGTTCAGAAATTGTGGGAACTTTTTAGATTATTTTGCCTGAGATCTGATGTTAAATTTGCTTCTCCTGCAGAAACTGGGATTATTTCATCAGAAATTCCATCTAAACCTAACTCAGGTGGAGGAGCTTCCTCCTGTTCCCATAGTTAATTATTACCAGAACAGGCTAATGCTAACATTAAATCTGAATCTGCAGATTGAAGCAACCAGCAAGAAGGTCAATAATGGCTTACTTAATTTGTGGTTAAATTGGCATCAAAAGGGTATTGGTACTCTTCTAGACATTGGTTCACAAAATGAGCTTTTCATAGATTGGTCTTTAGCATGAGATGCTGTTGGGGACAGCTTATATACATAATGATGGTATCTACCAGCTGAGCTCCCTGGATTCATTATTGGAGCTGAACTGTATGGGAACAGGAGTAGTGTTCTCTCTATCATGTCAGCTACATGTGGGAACCAAAGAAGGTATTTTTCTTTAAGAATTTAATCTCTTTTTCTGTCTTGATGACCTGGAGAATGAAACTGCTAACAATAGTTAAATGATCATCACAAGGCATCTCAGATGAGTGACATGGATCAATGCTACTGTGATGTACGAGCTAAGTTTCTGATGGCTCATGAATGAGTCTGATTATTCTTCTTGAGGTTTTCTTAGCAACCAGACTAG
>VFFE01006833.1:511357-560571 GCA_008921705.1 Burhinus oedicnemus
TTTTTTTTTTTTTTTTTTTTTTCTGCAATTGCTGTTGTCTGTTTAACGAAAACAAAGGCACCAAGGGAGGAAAACCACTATACTGGAGAGATGTTAGACTGTCAGACTACCCTATATTGCTGTAATTCTGGAAAGCAGAACTGAGGGAAGCCTGAAGTTTGAATCTCCCATTATACGTAACTTTCCCTATGAAAACAAGCATCTATCAGAAATTAGGTGCACAAAAAGTGCCAAAGGCAAAGGGAGCCCCATAGGTTGGCATGTCACGGTGGCTGTGTCCCCAGCTGAATGACTCGGCTTCAGAGAATAAAGATGCTTGTGAAGACTTTCAATGGAAAGCATTTCTATCACCAGCCCTCCAACATTCTCAGTGTTTCTCAACTCCTTATGAATTATTTCTTCTAGCTGTCTTTTCCTGATTTCTCTCCTATGCCTCTGTTAGAGATGGTATCAATAGATTGATGACCTAGTTTTGAGACATAGGAACTTATTTCCTTCTTCATGTCACCGAGAACTATGGGAAGGTAATTCCCCAAAAGTATGGGGGAACACTGCAAACCTTCTGCTGTCCAGTCTCATAGCAACTGTAGCATCATCCTCTCTCCCTGTTCTTTGTTATCTTTTTTCCAAGGGTTTGGGTTTTTTTTTTTGCTAAGTGTTGTTTTCTTTTTTTTTATTAATCGATAGTTGCAGGTAATTGGAGTAATTTGGCAGAGGCAAGGAGTGTGCTACATATCCTTTTGTAGACATACTTTATTTCTAATTTCTACGCACATTAAAACCATTATGACTCTTCTTTAGAAGTTTGCTCTTCAGGCAGTTTGGATTTCTGTTTAGTGATATTCTTTCCTTTTTTTTTTTTTTTTTTTTTTTTTTTTTTATTTTTTTTCCCCTAATTGCCTTAAGGTGCCACAAAGTCTAGCTTGCTGTCAGCACCCAGTATAGTCAGTATGTTTGTACCTGCGCCAGAAGAATTTGCTGATGACCAGCCTACTGTGATGACTGACAAGTAAGTTCTTTTTCGGTTCCTTTCAAAGAACTAGTTGAACTTCAAATAGGTCAAGTAAAGTATAGATATACTTTATGCAAATATAAAGTCCATTCTATCATTTATCTCTATGCTAAGTTTTTCAGTTACTTTTTTTACCCCAAGGTGAACATTTTCTGAACGCTGCCAGCAAGATGTGCTTTTAATTCGGTAGGATCTGTGTCAGTTTGCACAGGCAAAATGATGACTCAGGCTATTGCGTGTGCAGAGAGGGCAGGGGAAGCACTTTCCATCCTATTTTGAATCAAGGGTTTCTTGTGATCCATCAGAAACCACTTTCACCTGAGGAAAAACAAAAACCACCTCTTTTTTAAAATTCCTTTGGGTTTCTGTTGAAATAGGTAACTGTTGATGTGTAACCATGTGTAATCAACATAGGATTCTTAAAGCTGATACTCACTGATCCCAAAAGCTTTTCAAACCTTAATTGGTTGGTTAAAATGCCTCTAAAGGAAGTGTTAAATGTAAGTGTACTCATTTAATGGAGAGGTAAAGCAGTCAGCAGGGACCCATGCATTGATTTGGTCAAAAATGGGAAAGAAACCAAAGTTCTTGCTTGTGCCCCTGCGCTCAATCCAGTAGACAGACATGCCAGGATGATCACTGGAGAAAAACAGGGCCATTGTGCAGGCTGTGACTGGAAGTGAACCTTATTGTGTGACAAAGTGGAGCGTCCCAAAAGCTAACCGTATCTTTGGCACTTCCTTTGGCCATTTCCCTAAAGCTCTAGCACCACCTATTAACATACAGGCCAGCTGAGCTTGACTTTCATGACTTTGTTGGCTTATTTTCTTTCTGTTAAGTAACAAAGGCAAGAAAATTGGCAGTACAATTCCATTAAGTTAAAATATCACAATCTGTTGGAGTCATTAGCAACTGATTGATCAAATTAAGCAAGCCTTCCTACTGGGCTGAGATAAGCCAGTTTCCCACATTGGTTTGCCTTTTTCGTAGGTTGTGAAAGCCTGTCTCGTCTCTCCTAAATCTGACATCCCCTTTATAATTAGACATTATACAGCCCTTTCAGAACTTCATCAGTTGTCTTTGAGTGTTTCAGGAAGGATAAGTGACTCAGCAGCAAATCTGCCCTGGGAAAGGAGACTTCTCTGAAATCTAAGGTTCTGTGCCCCTAAGAGGTCCTTTCATTTCTTTCTCAGTAGCCATAACTGCTGTGGGAACCAATCAGATTATTGTTTCCTAATTGTATAATTTGTTATTCATAATTCATGACTGACAGGAAGGACAATGTGAAATTGTTCCATCTCTTTAAGATCATCTGTGAGTGTCACTGTTTGTGTCTATGCTGCTCAATAGAAGAGTGCCAAGGACTTGAGCCCTCGCCTGAGCCCAGCTCGCGTGAACTGGCTGGTGTTTGCATTGCTGAGGGCTGGTCTTCACTGCTGCAGATTTCTCTTGGATAGTGCAAACTGAAGCAGTCCAATACAGTGAGGGAACTGGCTGACAATTACTGATGAAGGACCCAAAACAAGGCCTGCCCTGTGGTCCTCTTTCATTTTCAGTGAAGAAACAGCCAGTGCAGCTAGTGAGAAGCTTTATTAATGTTTGAAAGCTGTAGACTGTTATTAATTATAGAAAGATCACAATTACATTATCTTTCTAAATAAATTTTGAATAGAATATACTAAATAATAGTACTTTAAAAAGACATAATTATACACATATGTATATATAGTAATACTTTGTTTTAAATTTGTTAATGTTGGTTTTTAAAACTTCTTTGTAGGTGCCATGACTGTGGGGCTATTCTTGAAGAATATGATGAAGAAACACTAGGCCTGGCCATAGTTGTGCTCTCAACCTTCATTCACCTTAGTCCAGATTTGGCAGCTCCTCTGCTGTTGGACATCATGCAGTCTGTAGGAAGGTAAAATCAGGGCTTTCCTTTCTCCCATGGGACCGAAAAAACATTTGTGCCTGGTATTGGGTTTACATAAACTTCACTATATGAAGTTACGTATTTTAGAACTCTGAGGTGAATAACATTGGGTTCTGTCTGCTTCTTTGTTACTCATCTTTTCGTCAGTTTCTTATGTAACTTTTTCCACTGTCACTTCAATTTTGGGCAGCTCCTTTGATGTCCTCCCCTTTTACTCTCCAAAGGGAGGTTCTGGGTTGGGAATCTCCCCGGCTTGTCCCACTGTAAGCAGTGATGTAAAGGATTAACTCAGTTTTTCTGCAGTACCCTTATCTTCCTTGAGTTCCCTGTTTCTTACCTGAACAGCAATTGATGCAGCACACTCTCTGGTGTGCTTCTTGATGCTTCTTGATCCCGTTTTATTTGAAGAAAAATTTCCTGTTAGTTTTTTATTCCGTCTGCTGGTTGCTCCTTGAACTGTTTTTTGGCCTGCCTTCTTGTGGTTTTTACTTGGAATTTATGCTCTTTTCTGCTTTCATCGGAGACTTGACTTCAGCTTTTTGAAAGAAACCTTTTTTCTAATAACCTCCCTCACCTTTCCTTTTTTCCGCTCTCTTGAAGTTTTTCTTAACAAGTGGGGTACCTTGGCCCTGTGCTTCCAGTATAATGTTCTTCAACAGCTTCTGTGCTTCTTGTAAAGACTGAATTCTCTTGGATACCCCTTTTGCTGCTTTGACAGAATTTTTCACTTTTATGTAGTTCCTGCTTTAGAAGTTATACACAAATGTGGTCAACTTTTCTGAATTTTGTTGCTCCTGGAGAACCGTTGACTCCTGAATATGATCATTCATTAGCATACCTGAAGCTCTTCAGGCTTTTCAACCATATTTTGTGTGCTAATTAAGACTAAGAGTTGCATCTCCTTATGAGGGCTTCCTCACCAGCTGCTGCATGAGATTGTCTCTGATAAGTTCTTAAACATTTGGTGTCTATTATTTTTCTCTTGTGACTTTTACCCAGTGTGCATGGGATAATTGAAGTGTAGTGTTACTATAGCATCAGGTGTTGCTGCCTCTGCCTCTTCCACAACTTCCTGCCTAGGAGGTGGGAGGATTGTGTCGAGGGTGTATCACTGTGAACTTCTGAGCAGCACTAAAAATGCAGAAATGATGCACAGCTCTCCTTTTCCATTTTCTTTTCAGTGACTGAAGTTAAAATTGCTTGACTGTGACTTCTGCAGGGGCACGGCTGTTCCCAGCCCTGCCTCTCCACTACCTCCCAATTCCATTTAAACACAGCAGCTATTAAAGTCCTCCATTTCCATTAATTGCAAGGCAACAGTTCCCTGCTGTCACTGCTAATGAAATCTGATGGCGGCAAAGTTTCTAATCTAGACAGATGCTATCCATTCTGTGTGATTCTTGTAAATACAGCAGTACTACAGCCACAGAGAGTAAATCATTTGGAAGATAAATTATCAAGGGATGAGGGCCGAGTGGGCTACCTTTTTCTGTGCTTTGAGGAAAAAATGCTGCATCTTTGGAGTGAGACAGCTGATTGTTTTAGAGCAGCAGATGGCGTGCAACATGGGGTATTCCTGGTAAATTTCCTGTGTTGATCCTACTGGCTACATTTCTGACAAATTCTAAGTCCAGTAAGAGGCTCTCCACAAAGGAATTTTTTTGAATACATGCAAAATAAGTAGCATATACAAGCAGAGAGGCATTCAGGTACCTTGTGTATAACCTAAGTCACCCTCTTTCATCAAGTAGTGCTGTATCATTACTTCTAAATACCCATCTGACAGCAGAGATGAGAATGAATTGGACGACTTGCATTTTTATTCTTAGAAAAAGAACTACTACGTTCATTCTTAGAAGAGAAAACAAGAAGTTAGGAAATCCAGTATCTTTCAGAATACCTAAGCAATATACAGATTTTCAAAAGTTATTTGAGTACCCACAGGTACAGATAGGCATCTGTTGGGATCTTCAGAAGAGACAAAGTTCCAGGTTCAAGTTACCCGGAATTAGAGATTGACATGTTTGTGAGACTCTGGCATGCACTTAACTTTATGCTCTAGTTCCCAAATCAAAGCCCTGTTTGAAAATGGCATTTAGGCTCTTGAGTTAGTGAGGAGCTTTGAAAAGCTTAACTTCTGTTCTTAATATGCACAAATTTGAGCACATCCGTTTACTGTCTGCTGTCCATTTACTGTTCTGCTTTGTGGTCTGCAAAGTGGAGGTAATGATGGGGGTTCATGGCCTTTGTGCAACAAAATATTTAGAGTAGTAATGATAAATACATACAAGCTGTAAATTTCAAAAAGTTTCAGATGTTCTCAAGTGTTTAGTGTAGCTCATGTCTCATGAAGTTTTTCCGAAGTTAGAAACAAAAAGTTTTGTTTATCGTAAAAACCCACTTGCATTATTGCATTCAAAAGGAGAGAAAAGCTTTGCATAGGACTTTGATTTCTTTTAGAAGAAATATTTTATGCTGTTCTATTTGTATGCTTTAGTAGATTTTTGAAAATAAGTCTCATGTCTATTAGGCATGTAATTCGTCTTACTGCATTCTGCAGAAATCCTCATGTGCTTTAACGTAAGCAGATGCTCCAGTTATTCCACAATCAAGGTCTCTGTTGGTTGAAGGTAGCTTCAGACCTGTTTTCACCCAGAATTAGCTTTGCACAGCAGAATTAATATGTTGTATTTTAGTGCGGACTCCTCGTAACAATAGTGGAGTCAGGGACTCCAACGAGTTTTTCTGATTTATGCTGGGACAACTGAAGAGAATATAATCTTTAATCCCCTGCAACATCTAGCCTGACATTATTGCCCTGTTGAAAGTATACTGTGTCCCCAGCTTGTCATGCATCATTAATGAAAATCACCGTGCATTTTGGTTTACACTGATGCATTCGACTGAGCTGCCTTAGGGTCCTTTTTGGATTTTGCAGTGGTGACTAGAGAGGAAACTGTCTTCAGAACAGAGGCTGACAGAGGGTTGAGCAACAGCTAAGTTGGGCCTAAAAGGATCATGAATCAAAGATAAACATTGAAGACCAGATCATCAGCATACAAATTAGCGTAGCTCTATGAATTTTCCGTTTAGACATACCAACTTATACCAGCTGAAATACTGATGCATAGCAGATGAAAGTAAAAATTGCATGGTATTTTGTATGTAAGAGGTGCTTCTAGTGTACATCTTTATAACTGCTTTTTAGTGGCTTTTAGTATTAAAGGTGTATTCCTTTGATATTATAAGCTCTGATTCTATTTGTTTACGTGTGCTGGATATTGAAGCACATGATTTTGCTTTAAGATTGTGTTCAGTATTTTCATCACTGAATGCCCATATTTGGCTTTAAAGTTTATACATAGGTACTAAAATAAATGACCTGATTTTTGAGACTGCAGTAGTTCTCATCTGACTTTGTAAAAGCTTGTAGGTACTTAGTGTTTCTGAAATTAGGCCAGTTATTTAGGTGCCAAAATCTGGAACTAGAAGCCTCACTTCAGACTGCCAAGTAGAGAATTTTGGCTTAGTCTGCATTGCTGTGTTGATCAGAAACAATTCAGTCAGTAGGCAGCTTCTGGCAAACTTCTTTTTCTCCAAATCCCTCTAGGTTAGTAATTATCCATGATGTGCGTGTAAGGCAATAGCTTTACTTCATTGTCTTCATGCTAGTACAGGAAGGCAAGTAGAATTGTCTTTAGAGCTGTTAAGTATTTGTGAGACTACAAGACTGAATAGAGTTTATATGTCATGCAAACATGATTTGACTGAATTTATGTGCTCTTCAGAAGACCCTTCTGGTGACATTTTAAACGTTCTCTATAATTCTTGTTTATTATTTAAAAAAAATGGTACTTTATTGGCTTACTTAAAAATGAAACACAAAAAAAGCATATGAGCTTCACTTATTTTTTTAATTTTTATTCCAGGTTGGCATCAAGTACCAGTTTTTCTAATCAAGCGGAAAGGTATGGTAGCAAAGGATACCTTGGCCAAAATGAAACAATTAATCTAAAGCATCATCCTCCCTGGCCCTGAAATCAACTAAATTTAACTTTTTAAAAATTTACTTAAGGTTTGTGAGTGAGAGGAAAAACCTGTCCTTTCTCACTTCTTTCAAATATCTCGTGTGTTCTGAAGATGAACAGGAACCCACATTCATAGGTACTGAACTTGAAAAAACTCAGATTCAGACATAATTTAAAGATGCCTTCTGATTTCCACAATTTCACTGCAGCTTTTTCTATCTTGTTCTGTGTTTGCTATTTGTCTTGATAAACTATCTTCATACACTCCATCAAGTGAATCATCCTTGGCCATGGGGAACCCCTGGTACTGATGTCTCATTATGTAAATCAGATGCTGAATAGGGTAAATTAATTTTGAGAAGCTGTAAAAAATGTTAAGATGTGAAGTCTATGAGTAAATAGATAATACTTTAGCTTCTTAAATGAAACCATTTTATGAGTGATTAGGAAGTACTTCATCTCTTGAAGGAACCTGCAAGAGGCAAATTAATATTATAATGTGTTTGTCTACCTGTTGTCCATGTGTTTTACGGTAAAGCCAAGAACTTCATCCTGTATCACTGAAATACACAAGGTGACAGTGGGATTATATTTCAAACTCAAATGGCTTAAATAAAACTATGTGGAGAATCAGGAAATATGTAACTATCTATTGAGACTTAAGTACTTTAGGTGTCTGTATGTAACTTTTTCAGCTCTGCGTAGTCGAGCTGAAGTCATAAAATCAACATGCTGAAGTGTTTTTTGGGATCAGGACAGTTCTGCTTTTGACTGTCTCACTCATAACTGAACAGTTCCAGAATTCAAAAGAACAGGATTCTCTTTATTTTCTCTGTGTAGTCAGCTTTGAGAAATATTTCATCTGCAATGCAATTTCTTTCTTCTTCCTTTTCCTTCCCTTCATTTCAGCATGATGATCCCTGGAAATGCTGCGGGTGTGGCCAAGCAGTTCCTGCGTTGTGTGTTCCATCAGCTGGCTCCCAACGGCATTTTCCCTCAGCTCTTCCAGAGCAATATTAAAGGTAACGTGCGGTACCTGCGTGCGTTTCTGACCCTTTCAATTACCTCTGTATGGACAGCCAGTGCAAAAATGTCATTCAAATTTCAGATGGAAGTTTTTTACGGACCTTGGCCATGTCTCTTATGGACTTCAGTGAGCTGAGTTCCATCGCTGCTCTGAGCCAGCTGTTAGAGGTATGTTAGCAATCGGCTCCGTTAATGGTGCTATTTTTTATTAGCATTATCAGGCTTATTGGATCATTTCTCTTCATTCATTAAGCGCGCAAACTTGCATCACCAAAAGCAATGTAAATTTTTGTTTTGTCCTCCCAGTAAGCAGGATTAGGCTGTCCTCACCATTTTCCTTCTGGGCTTTGCTCTCACTAATAGTTTTTTGGTTGTTTTTTATTGTTTTGTTTTGGTGGGGGATTTTTTTGTTTGGGTTTCTTTGTTTTGTTTTGTCTTTCCCCCCCCCCCCCCCCCCCAGCTCCTGGAGCTGTCCTGCACATTGGTAGTGTGAGCCATCCCTTCCCCAAGCACTATTTCTGGTTTTCAGGACCACTTCTGCTCATATATCTCAGTTCTCCCTCTCCTCTGTAGCTTCTCTAAGTAGTTCAAAGATTTATTGCCTGCCTTTCACTGACTCACTTCTGTGCACTTGGCTTGTTTCTTCGTAACTTTTATCCTCCCACTGGCACTAGTCACTTATAGGTATCCCACTCTTCCAAGAACATGGTGGCCGGTTCATGCAGAGTTTGACATCACTTAAAAACTGCTTATGTCTTTCCAGTCCTGACCTTAGTACACAAGCCAAAAAAGCATACATGGTCACTGAACATTAATGAACATACCTTGTTTAAAACTCTGCAAAGGAAAACATGGGCAATCTGCTAGTGAATACTTTGAGTTCTGCTTTTTTTACTGCCATGCCAGTCTAAGCAGGTTATGAGTTAGGGCCCTGCTTATAACATTTTGGCTCAAAATCTTTTGGTCAGTACTTTAGGAACTGAGCTAGACCTAACTGTCACATACACAGTTCAAATCCCTGCACAACATTTTATCCTTAGCATTATAGAAGAGGTAAGTAGTACTTGGTCTGAACAAATTAACCTCAGCATTTCCAAATACTGTTTAAGGGACCATTTCTGCATGTGTACATTTGTTTACAGTTCTCGTTTTTTCCTCCAGGGTTTAAACAATAAGAAGAATTTACCAGCAGGGGGTGCAATGTTACGCTGTTTGGAAAATATTGCTACCTTTATGGAAGCCTTGCCGATGGATTCACCCAGCAACCTCTGGACCACAATTAGTAATCAGTTTCAGACCTTCCTTACTAAACTCCCCTGTGTTTTGCCACTTAAGGTATGATGTATGGACATCTAAAAAGAGCTATACTGCCATTGGTCAGGATGTACAGAAACAGTGGTAAAGCTGTGGATGAGAAATCAGAGCAGGTTGTTGTGACTATTTTCTAATGATTCAACTAATGTTTCCAGAGGAATGGATTTATTGTATGTCTGATCCATCCCTTTAATTATATTTTCTGTGGGTAACAATAATAACTCTGAGCAGAGTACTCTTCACCTCTTTGTTGGCTTTTTTCCTCTACACTTTCCATGTCCTGTCTTTGTCAGATTAGAATACTGCATTTGAGAGAACCAGCATTTTGGCAATAAAAATCCATCTGATTAAAACAAAATAAAACTCTCAAGAAGAGAACACCACCTACTTAATTTGCTAAAAGTACACAATAGTCAGACGGGCAGAGAGAACTGAGGCTACTGGGAACTGAGCCTACCCTGTTTGGCTGATCAGGTTGTAGTTCATACTATATTCTGTCTGTAATCAGAATATAGTTGCAGAAACTGAATCTAGAAGCTTTGGGCTCTAATTTCTGAGTGCTCAGAGGACATACAGAGTCTCTCCTAGTGTGTATATTTCCAGCTGTCTTTTCAGTAAACACAGTAAAAACTTTTCTGAGTCTTTCCAGTAAACAGAGGATTCTGATGCCCTTACTCTGACTTTATTTCCGATGGCATGAATGAGCCCAGTGGTAATTTCTTCTATGCAAAGCAGTGTTGCTCAGTATGAGCTGAGGGATCCAAAATCTAACTTTGTGACTTATAACATTGTCTCTTAGATTGGTTGTCACCACCAAATGACATGAATGACATTAAGTTCCTTGGTACTATTAAGCAATAGTCAGATCTTGAAACCTCTTTAAGTTTTGGTAAATTGAGGCACTGTCCTGTAGCACTTATTAAGCCAAACAGCAATAACCATTCCCTTTGCATACGAACCGCTCCAATCTGTTGCATCTTGTCTAATTGAAATAAATAAAAAGAAATGAAATGGATCTTAATAGTTCCAACTGCATATCTGCCATTTACAGAACATTTAGATGGAGTGTTTACTCTGATTTCCCTTTTATTCATGGGAGGTATCATTAGTGGTACAAGTGAAACAATTGCTTGCTCTTGAACTTTCCATCTCCTGTTCCTTCCTCTAGGGTCATTTATGACTCTGCTGTTCTAGATGTTTGCAGCAGGGATGATGCAAGACAATGGATAGACCCTGAAAAATCCCATTCACTGCTGCAACCTGTGCAACCTGTGTGATTTATGCAGAAGAAAAATCAATTACACCATTAGGAACAACTTCAGAGGGGCCTCTGGAGCAGCTATTGCCAGGGCACATTCTGATGTTATGGGGTGTGAGTTGCAGCCCTGTCTTGTGGTGTGGGAGAAAATGTCACAGCCCAGGGCAATCACAGAAATATAACATGAGGTAGATGGTGCACACCTCATGCTAACCCTCTCTTTCCCACCCCCACCCCCCCCAATCCATTTTTCTTACAGTGGAAGTACATTTCTAGGAAACTTTTGTCACAGAAGGGGTAAAGTTAACTTTTCTAAACTAACCCTTTAGTGAAACTTTCTCATCTCACGGCCCATGCTGTGGTATGTTACCATTGAAGGGGTGTGATTGTGTGCTCAGGAATAAGCCAGTTTAGGCAAAGTAAGTAAAGATTAGTCAACAGGGATAATTTTTCAGGCTTCAGTTATAACTTATTTGTAGCTGCTACTGCTGAAAGCAAGACGTGCACAGAAAGGTACTAACCCTGGGTTGTTTTTTTTTCTTTTTTTTTTTTTCTTCTTTCCTGCTTTCAAATATGTTCACAGTGTTCTTTAGATTCTAGTTTAAGAATCATGATTTGCTTGTTGAAGATACCTACCACTAGTGCCACCAGGGTAAGTTCCAAGAAGACAAAACTCTGTTGCCTCAGATTTAGCCAGTCTGCGCTATTCTATGAATGTGTTCTTATCCCCTAGCTAGGAAAGTATTATATATAAGCATAAAATTGTGCAGTCCAATATTCTTTGGAGAATGATAAGAGCTTTGGAATCTAGGTTACAGTAAAGTGTGGGTGGGATTACATTCCTGTGTGGGTGTGAATGTATATCTTCTTAAAGATTTGATGTTCTCTCTTCCCCCTTCCCCCGCTCTTTATTCTCTTCTTAAAAAAAAAAAAAGAAAAAAAAAATATTAATGGACTTCCGTAGAAGTTCTGCAGTACAATTCCACTGAGGTCAGTGAGGTTTTCCCGCATAAACACTACAGAATCTCTTATATCTCATAAGCACTGTGTCAGAGGTGAAACTATTTTCTAATTTTTTGCTTCTATTTTCTCATACAAGCATGAAGTCAAATGCTAGATAGACTAGACTAGACTGAAACAGTGTAAATCCCAGCAATATAGCCTCTGAGCTAAAAATAATGCTGTTCCATTCAGGCGTATCAGAGTTGGAATGCTTTTTGTTTTGCTGAGCAACTAGTTATTGATTTCTCTAAATCATGTCATTGCAGAGTCTTCTGGAGCCTTTTTCAAAATTACTAAGCTTTGTAATTCAGAACGCTGTCTTCACTCTGGCCTACCTGGTGGAACTTTGTGGTTTGTGCTACAGAGCCTTCACTAAGGTAACAATGAGACTGTATCTTCCATTAGGGACAACTGAAAATAGGACAGACAAAAGTCCTACTTCCCTCAAGTAGTGTGTTTGTAAGTAAAGATGAAATCAGTGTCAAGTTTCAGCCACGTCAACAGTTTTAATGTAGTTTGGCTAATCAAGTAGTGATCATGATTCGGTACCTTTTATTAAAACTGAGTTTCACATTCACAGTATAGACAGATAAATGGAACCTGCCAAAAACATTGCTCAGAAAAGTATTTTGGTGTGATTTCATGACTTGGAAATTTTTTACTCTTGTAGAGATGATATCTGGTATTCATGCATGACTTAAAATGTCTGTACAGTCATACTGTTCCTAGTGCACAAGTTTAGTCACATACCTTGTGTAGTAAAAACTTAAATATTCCTGGTAGTGCCTTTTGAGAGCACAGCTGTGAGGGGAGGCAACAGATAGCTAAGTAAAGTGGAAGACTCCAAGTTAGGAGCTTCCCAGCTTAGCACCCGTTCCATTCTGTATTGGGTATCCATCTTTGGAGTGCATGGCTGTAAGCTGTGTAGAAAAGAGAACACTATGTGTGCACCTTTAAAAAGTTTTTAAGATTCTTGGATGAAAGCTATGGTGTACAAATAACACTCAGTTATTACTCAAGTTCATTTTTGTAGCTACTGGTGAGAAATCGAACAACAATAACAAAATCCACAAAACCCAATCAAACCTTTTACTAAGGCCCTATATGTGCCATTATGTAGATTGATAAGGTACTGAACAAAAATGCTGCTTCAGCCACTAGGTGCACAGTTTTCCGTCCTTGATATGTTTGTCAAAACAGTAATTAATCCTCAGGAAACATTCTGTCATAAGTAGCTACATGATTTTCTATATTGATCATGTACAACTGGAACATGCGTTGCTTCAGTCTTGATAAGACTTAAAATATCACTGGACAAAGTGAAGAAGAAATGATAAAAGCAATGACACGCACAGAAAAACTGCAACACAAGACAATAAGAAAAACTTTTACTAGATGTAATGGTTTGAAGCGTTACATAGAAACTAACAGTATGTTTAATTACAGCAAGCAAATACTACCTTTCTTTGTTTCATTTGAAAGAGAAGAGTTCATGAAAGAAAAAAAAATCCTGAATACAGAAGAGACTGTCCAGCTTTTGGAAGTAATTTGAGTTAGATCTATAGTTAAGGCTTTGGGCAAGGTGAAGTGAGAAAAATGTTAACTTAAAGTCCAACAATGGTGGTTGTTTTCATTGAAACAAAAAAAGCCCCATTTAAAACTGAAGCAAAGACATTCCTTTTGCATTTGTGGTCTGATGAGACTATTTCATGTATGCCTGCTAAAGCAAATTGTGAAATACAGGAAATGTTTCACTTCCCTCATGTTCCGCAGTTTCAGTTATTTCAAGAAAATGTTTTTAAAACCATGCTATTAAAAAAAGCCGTGTTTTTCATGCATGCTTCCTGGTTCAATGTTCTATTAATATATTGAGAGCTTAATTGCACACAGGAAGCTTGGATTATAGCACTTGGTAAGATCTCCTCGTTGATTTAGTTTAATGCAACCTGGTGACCCAGAAATAGAATCATTAGTGAATGGTCTCCTGCAATTTATAGCCACAAAATGCTTAATTTAATGGAACTCCACACTACGTTATCTTTGTTATTTCTTAAAGCTTACCATGGTTTTGCATTAGAAATATCAAATTAATGACTGCTGTTAGGAAAAAAAAAAAACCAACAAATCAGTTGTGATGTTTATGTTTCTCTACAGTGGCAATCACTGTAGCCAGATAAGAGTGTTGTTTGTGATAGAATACCATGTAGAAGTGAATTCCAGAAGGAATATAATTGGTGATCATTGAAACTATTCAGATTTAATTACTTGTTTTGCAACTTTGAATGTGCTGGCTGGAACAAAACAGGAACTTTCAGCTAAGCTATGGAGGATTCTTGTCTTTTCAAAGACCAAGCCGCTCTGACATGCACTTTGTAGAGGTCAGTGCTATACAACCACTCCAAATCTTTTTTTATCTCCAACATTTTCCTAATACCCTGTGGCAGGAATATCTCGGTTTCTCTTGTCTTGGAGCCTGAAGACCCACGTCAATCTGATATTTCCTTGTCTGAGTTTCTGTTCCAGGTCAGCAATTTGATTTTTTTAGTGCATTTGGAACTCTCAATTGAGAGTAGCATCTCTTCTGTGGATTGTATTCTTATCTTTAGTTTTCCTTTCAAGTATCTTGAGGTCCTAAATGGACACTTTTCTTGCTTTCTTATCTCTTACAGCTGCAGAAGCTTGAACCTAAACTTAGCCTTTTGCTAGCATTCTGTTCACCCTTATTAAGTAAATGCAGAATGCCACTGAATTGGGCATGATGTGATTTTGCTATTGAATTTTTTTTAAAGAATATTGAAGTGGCCGTTCTTCAGTATTTGTAATTACTGTAGTAGCAATAAGGATAAAATAAAGAATTTTGCTTTACACTGGCTTACTTGGAGGATAGCATACCACTCCATTAAAGAACCAAATTTACTATTCTTATTAATAAGTTTGAGCTCTGAGATACTGCTAGAAACAAACTTCAGTAGTTTCACATTCTACACATAGACATTTTTTTATAGGGATGCACTGACATTCAAGAGGGTTAATTTGGCTGAACAGAGGCTAAAGGGGTTGTAGTCTTGACTTTGTGATATGAGGTTTACACATGTGGCTCCCCTGGGTGTTATTCTCATGGAACTAATACCCATTTACAGCTCTTTGGCAGAATAGAAAGTTCTTAAAGTATGTACAAAATATGTTTATACATATTTATCACCAGCAGAATGATAGGAATAAGTAGGCTTCGATAGGAAGGGTACTCTGGGCTATTGACTTCAGTGTCATCACTCCTGATTTACAGTGCAGGAAGCATGACGTCAGATGTCAAAAACCATTTTGCTTGATTTTGCTTCATCTGTCTGCACTGCATATGCTTAACAAGCATTAAGAGTTTAGGCTGGGAGACAGGAGACTTCTTTGAGAAAGAGGTAGCTCACTGTTGTATTATCCTTAGAGCCAAGGAAAGCTGGGATTCATGAAGCTTATGCTTCCTTCCCAGTGTTCTGACAAAGCAATTTATTATGGCCCAATTATATCCTGTGCGGCATAGGTGTTAGTCTGTAAAATAGCTGAGTACTTTTGAAAGAATTTTACCTCTCTTCTTTTCCAGTATGTGCAGGCTACTGTACTGGGTTACTCATAGGAACTTCTGTCCAGTGTTTTGGGGGATGTAATCGTCAGCTGTCTGAGCATGGCACTGCATTATGTACATGTCTCAAGACTGTGAAGGCATATGATGGTGGGAAAGGTCAGTCTTGCTGGTGAATTCTAGCAAGAAATGAGGCTCTGTTTGCACCATGAGTATTGTGCACCATTCTGGTTCCCCGTTTCCCAGTCAGAATATGGTAGAATCAGAGAAAGTTCAGATAACGGTAACAAGAACAACCAAACAGTGGGATGAGTTCCACGTACAGAGCAACTAAGTTAGGTCTCTTCAATCTGAAAAAGCAACAACTGATGGGAATGTGAGAGGGGTCTGTAAGGTCAAAAGTGACCCAGACAGGGATGGGTAATTTCATGCTTTTCCAGTACAAGAACATGAACATACTAAGTTTGTAGGAACCAGTGTCAAAGCAAGTAAAGGAAAGCGGTTCTTCAACAGTATGTGACTCCTTGCCGAGTTCTGTGGGTGTTGAAAGGTGACATGGGTGCAAGAGGTCAATGGACACACACGTGGAAGAGAAATCCACTGAGAGCTGTGAATTATACAGGAACCACACTAAGCTTAGATGTTCCAGAGCTGAAAATAGTTGGTGGCTAGGAGAGTAGTAGTGGGAATTATACATGCTTGCCTTGTTTCTATTCTTCCTTTTGCATCTGCTTATGGCCTTGTTGGAGATAAGTTACTGAGGACATTTCTTCTAGTCTGACCTCTCCTGGATATTCTTGTATTTTATTATTCTTATCAGAGGACCACTGATGCGTGTGGGATGTGTGACTTTTGAGTACTTGTCCCCTCAAGTAGTGGTTTCATAATACAGCTGAACTGATCCAGTGTTTGCAGCTCCCATAAGGGAATTATTTTATTTTATTTATTTATTTATTTAGAAGCGTTAGCTTCCTGTGAGTTTAGCTGCCTAGACTGCAGCAATGTAGTCAGGCAGGGACCACTGCATTTCGGGGCCCATTCCATCAGCTAGACATGTTATCTGTCTGCACACTCCATGTAATTGAAGATCAAACTAGGACCTTGAAGTAAGGTCTCTTGATTCACAGACTGGCATCATAATGTCCACAAAAGACGTACCATTCTGTTGTTTTGGCACCTTGTCCCAAATCAGGGGCTGATATTTAAAATCTGTTTTCATTAAAAGGTACGTGGGTGCTGTGGAGACACGCACTGTTGCTGGAAGCTTTGTTTGGCAGTATGCTACGCAGATACAGTGTGGTGACACCAGCTCTCTGAGGAGCAATGCTGGTGACAGGCTTCTTGGTCTGCTGCTACCAAATCTCACTCTCACTTCCAGCTATTCACCTCCTCCAACTCCTTCCCTTCTATCTGCACTTGCTACTGCGTGCAGCTGGAGGTGGCCTTTGAACTGACCCTCATTAACTAAACCTCACAAGACTTCTCTGAGGAAGAAGCAAATATTATTATCACATTTTACAGATGTCACAGAGGAACTGAGGCCCTCACCGAGTAAAAAGTTCCACACATTTAACTTCAATGAGCAGGCAAGTGCATGAGGTTTACAAGATGGAAGATACTAGGCTTTAAATCTTAAGCACACTTAGGATAGTCTCTCTTTATTAGACGACATTATTTCATCTCTAACAGTCATTTGAAAGAGAGCTCGGTGTAAGTCTTCCTGCTGATCAAAATTCTTTAGTTGCTGTGGTCAGTAGCAGGTTATGGATTTGTTCCACATTTTTATCTTACCGTCTAAAGTCAGAGAATGTCAGAGTAAGATTTATACCAAGCTCATCTTATCTCTTGTAACTCCTTGCTGTCTCAGCTCTACAACTCTATTCTTAGGCTTCTGTGTTCTAATCTCCATTGGCTGATTTTCCCCTATGTTTTAAAATGTTTCTGTTGTAGCAGCCACAGCCAAGACAGTTTTTATTGTGTAAGTGGAAAAGTACTGCTAGTCTAATGAATGAAAATAGATCTCCAAGCTGCCTTAGTGCAGGCACCCTTATTTTAAGGGGAATGAGATCAGAAAAAAAGTATGGTAAAATTTCTGGCAGATTTCATGAAAGAATAATGCTCAATACGATTGCCAGTTTTGTTCTCCTGTGTCAATCCGTACTGCTTTCCTCTTTTCCTTCTGTAAGGAACTAGTTAGTGAAAGCTACATTGCATGCCTGGGCTTTATAACTGTTTTATAAAATCTATCTGTATTTCATGTGTGAAATATTAAAATCTTGGATATAGTGCCTGATGCAGCATCAAAGGAGAATCACCATCATTGATGTCTGTTCAATCAAGTCTGTAGAATTACATAAACAATAAATGATGCCTGCTTTTTTGTAAGACAGGAGAAACCAGTACACTTTTGTAACTTCTTTATTCTCTAACTTAGATAAAAAGTATCTTTATGGTTTACTACTGGGTGTCAGTGAATATCAGGACATTCATAATTCTGTGTTTTTCTGTTGCAGGAAAGGGACAAGTTCTACTTGACGCGCAGTGTGATATTGGAGTTACTGCAGGCACTCAAGTTAAAGTCACCCTTACCAGACATGAATCTGCTGCTGTTGGTGCAGGTACAGGAGATCCTCATGTAATTCTCATACTGATCCTGTCTCAGCCCAAATTCAGGGGGGAGGGGGGAAAGCAAGTCCAACATGGTTGCAAAAAGTACCAGCAATGTCAGAGGAAGCAAGAATTTTTTGAATCAAAATCCAGTTGTTTGTAGCCATAAGTGCATACATTTAGACTCCCACAGTAAAATTTAAGAAACTAAATTGGGATTCCACATTTCCCAGGATGATAACGACCTGTGCATTATTGCTGATTTATTGAGGATCATAGAATAAATCTCGAGTTGGAAGGAGACCCGTAAGGATCGAGTCCATTGAGTTTCATACCATGTCCCAGCGGGGCAGCTGCCCCAGCTGCTGTCTTGTCTTCATATTGTAGCCCCAAAACCAGTGAGCAGTTTGTGTGGGAAGGGGTGCTCGTTGATCATGGGCCAGAACTCAGTTTCTGTCTATTCATGCAGGCAGTAAGCTGTCTCCAGTCCCTGAAGGCCAGTCTCTTCTAACATGGCATTTTCCAGCAAGGAACACATAGACAATATTTCTGTTCCTTTCATTCTGTGGATTGCTGAGGTAGGAGTTAAGCTAGCTTTTTTGTAGGAGAATCTGAGGAAGTAAGATACAAACTTGTGAAAAAACCGTTCTGCCTCCAAAATCCCAAGTGTTTCGCTGTTTGGAACCACAAGCCTGTCCTGCAAAAACAGCTTACTGAAGTACATCAATTTTAATCACAGGTAGTGGGCTCTCATTGCTTACGATGAACTAACCATTATATGTGTTTAGTAACTTTAAATGATAGGGGACCAGCATAACAGCACTCTACATGGTTCAAGCAAGATGCTCATTATGTAGGTCATTCATAATGCTCCCTGTATCACACTTCCATTCACTCTTTCCCCTCCCATACGAGAGGGAAAACTTCATATAGTTTCATGTAGCTTACTATGGGCTTGTTTTCTTTTGAGTACTGGGATGTTACTCATAGTAAATAAGTGGTTGCCAGCTGACAGAGAAATAATACTGACAAGTGAAATTATATAGCAGTTAGGATAACTCTGAAAACAATTATTATGCCATCAGTGTTAGGGGAAGAATTTGGGGCAGGGAAGAATAACACTTGGGATTTTTTCTTTTGATGGTAAAGGGTTATTTTTTAAAATCGATTTTAATTTAAAAAGTAGAAATAAATATTCCACCTTTGGTTGGTTGGTTGGTTGGTTTTTTTTTTAAAGCCTAGGCTTCTTTTTTTTGGTTGTATCCAAGACCATCAAATAATTTAACAACCACCAACCTCTTTCTGTCTTACTGATGCAGTGATACGGCTCGATACCATGTGCATCGGTGTTTGTTGACTTGAACTGACTTTCTCTGTGTTACAGAATAAAGCAATTTTCTGCATTTCTCCATTGTATAGCTCAGTCCTATGGTTATCCCAAAGGGTGACTGTTACGATTTGAAGAATCCACAACAATTTATTGTCTTCTATCACACGATGACCCCTCCCCACCCAGGAAGGGGAATCGGGAAAAACAAAGAAACACGAGGGTTGAAATATAAACAGATTTAATGGAACAATACTAAATAATTAACAGTAATAACACTAAAGAACCAATATTGATTCCAATACCAATATAAAATATACAAGGATTATATTCAGCCCATTCTATCAGTAGGAAGCTGTGCACTCCCAGCTGTGGACAGCAAATGTTGGACACTGTGAGTGCTATGGCTTCAGGAGGAGGGAAGGGCTCAGGGGTCTCGGGATTGCAGCCATCATAGAAGAGAAAAACTCCTCAGCAAACTTTCTAATTTATATTGAATGTGACATTGATGGTATGAACTAATCCTGTTGGCCAGCTTGGGTTAAGTGCCCAAATCTCACCCCTCCTCATCCCTGCACCTGGTGAGCTCGAAAACACTGAGACCTTGAAACCTGTGTACCATAGCTGGCTATAAAGTAAATATTTTCACAAATCAGACACTAGAGCCTTCTAAAAATGTAGTTTTCCAAGCATTAGAAGAGACCTTACTGAAAAGTAAAATTACAGACAGAGAAATTAATCCTGTGTTGTTCAAACCAGGACAGTGACAATCCCACAGTCTAGTCAATCCTGAATTCCTCATTTGAGAATGCAAACATGCCACGTCAGTTTTGGCTGTGGGATTTAACTGGTAAACACTTGTCCTTCACAATGAGTCAATCACCTGATAGACACAGTAAGCAAAACTCTCTCTTACTTTGTCTTTATCTCATAAAGATAAAATGGTAATTGCCTGGGCTTTCCTCCTAGCACTGTTCCCATATGCTGTATTCACTTTGAGATGTATTCATACCTTGCACAACAGCACCTAATGTGGATATAAATGTCTCTTATGATGTCTCTTTCAGAGGCTGATGAAGTGATTCATATTTCCTGCTATCCAAAGCAGCCAGCTTCTGTTTTTATGCAGTCAGTGGTAAAGAATAGGGGTTGCATTCAGACCATCTGCCGTAGGTGCCTACTGGAAGGATGATGACTACTTCTCCCATTGACTCTGCAAATTGGCAGCCCTTGGTAGTATGTGGTCTGAATGATTCAACAGCCTCTTGAATTTAAATACCATAGTAATCACTAAGCCCATCTTAAGCACCCTTGTAATTTAAGACACCTACTAGTAAAAACACATAGGTATCTGATTATTTTAATTTTCTTTGATGTCATTAATAGAACAAAAAGATTGGTTCACCTCTTTACCACACAAAGCCACTACAATATTAATTCACATTGTTTGGGTTTGAATCCATAAAGCTATAGTAGGGTTAACACAGCACCAAACGGAAATGGTTTTAATTTCCAAGACAGTCATGTCCTCATGGACATGTTAGCCTGTATACAAGATTCTATATAGACAGTGCACACGGAGTGCAGAGTTTCAGTCAAAATGTTCGAGATAACAAAGGAGCTAGGAGCACTTAAATTTAATGATAGTCGTGGGCTGACTAACAAAGGAATTCCTAGGAATATACATTTGACACCCACATTCATCCAGATTACATCGTGCCATCAGTGTCACTGGTGACATCAGTGCTAAGATGAGACTTAACTTTATCCCACTTTACAAAGAATGAGAATTTTAACCGGATCACCCCAATCATAGCATAGGTGTCCTGGATGATAAAGTGTACAGAAAGTCTGTCTCCTTGATTTGTCCTAGCAAATGAAAGCCGTCATGTACGTGCTGCTGTTCCATGGGTTTCCATAGGAACTACTTCTTCACCCAACATTTTGTTTCCAAGTACTTTTTTCCTGCTCACATTTCACCAGCACACGTCTTCAGGATTTCCATTGACTTCAAATTATATTAGTGTCTCATTAGTGTTTGCTTGTTCAGTCAGAGTCTAAGCTTCAGTGTATCTGATCTGTTTTGTTTAGGTGACTCCTGTTTTCAGCTGGACCTTCAGCTAATGTAAATCAGTGTGTATCTAGTGGTTCTAGTTTATGTTTCGGTGAAGATCTGAACTGCTAATTACTGAATGGAAGGATTTAAAGTTACATATAATATGTTCATAAGAATATATATTTTAAAAACTGATTATAAATGGAGGTATAATATAGATAGATTATGGGTATAGATAATTCACTACTGTCAGCAGACATGCCCATTTAGACATTATTCTGCAGCTGTATCTCAGCAGACAATGCTGGTAAGAGGCATGGCAATGCTTTGCCCATTTCTCATCCTTTTGCAGTGTGGAGGTATTTTTCTTTCCTTTTTTCTTTATATATGGCTGGCATTAAATCTCTTGCCAGTGACATCTTGATGTATTATAGTATTTGTAGAGGGAAAAAACATAAATGATAGTGAATGGGACTGGAAACGTAAGAAATTTTTCATTTTGAGTTTGGTTTCTCCATCCTCTTTTGACTGCATTGCAACTTTAGGAAGGATTCTTGGAACTGGAAGTCTGATGATGAGAAAGATAAGCTAAACAAGACCTAATTATTCATTAGAAGCAAAATGCATTTTGTCAGCTGTTTTTCACATATAAATTAACATCTCTTATTTAACTCAAACTCCTCTGTGCAAAAGACGTAGAAAGCTTAGATGAGCCAGCAATGTGCCCTTGTGGTCAAGGCCAATGGTATCCTGGGGTGCATTAAAAAGACCATGACCAGCAGGTCGAGGGAGGTCATCCTCCCCCTCTACTCTGCCCTGGTGAGGCCACATCTGCAGTAGTGTCCAGTTCTGGGCTCCCCGGTTCAAGAAAGACGAGGAACTGCTGGAGAGAGTCCAGCGGAGGGCTACAAAGACAATCGAGGGACTAGAGCACCTCTCTTGTGAGGAAAAGCTGAGAGACCCGGGTCTGTTTAGCCCGGAGAAGACTGAGAAGGGATCTCATCAATGCTCATAAATATCAAAAGGATGGGTGTCAAGAGGATGGGGCCAGACTCTTTTCAGTGGTGCCCAGCGACAGGACAAGGGGCAACAGGCACAAGCTGGAACACAGGAAATTCCATCTCAACATGAGGAAAAACTTCTTTACCTTGAAGGTGCCAGAGCACTGGAACAGGCTGCCCAGGAAGGTGGTGGAGTCTCCTTCTCTGGAGATATTCAAAACCCACCTGGATGTGTTCCTGTCCAACCTGCTGTAGGTGAAACTGCTTTGGCAGGGGGGTTGGACTAGATGATCTCTGAAGGTCCCTTCCAACCCCTACCATTCTGTGATTCTTACAGGAGGCCAGTAGAGGTTGTTTCAGCTGCTGCTGCTTATTGTTGTTAAAAGAAAATGTCTGAAATAAATGGTATTTGTCTTTGGCATGTTTTTTTTGTTGATTTATATGGTGGGTGCTCTATAGTGTCTGTAGCAGTGCACTGAACTCACTGTTGGATGCTAAATATACTCAGCCAGATTCTTCAGGGAATTATGGTCCTTTTTTGCAGCTGATATAGTACAAGGGAAGCCTAATCTACACACAAATGGTTTACTGAGAAATCCTTCACACAGGAAAACAATATACCTGTTGTCCAGCAGACGCAGCATCAGCACCACTCTTTCTGAGAAAGGGTGCATTAGGAGAAAATGTCATCTATTTGCCTAAGTCCATTAATGGTCCTTCTTTTAAAAGAGAAGTGGAGAGTCATGGTTGCTGCTTGAACTAAGACTCAACTGTCTCTATTGGATTGATACAGCCCATAACCCTAAGGCCTTCTTTTGCTTCCCATGTAATTATTAGAGCTATGGTACAGAAGAGCACCAGGCCATCTCTCAACTGAAATACGAGTTAGATTCCTGTTTTGTTTCTGTTTGGCTTATTCTGGTGTAAAATAAATTCTAACCTGAAGAAGAGTCAACTGGAGCCAGGCCTATGTCTGAGGGTACCTAATTAGATTATTAATCTAAACTCGGGTATGTCTTTCTGGTATTTATCCCAAAGAACAGACTCTTTGTCAAGGCATAGGTTGAGTAATTTCCAAGTCTTGGTAGGAAGTCTGAGTTCAGATTATATCAGTCATCGACAGGTAAAATTTGTGGAAGCGCAAGAGTAAATTCTAGGTCTGTAAAGGATATTTGGAAAGAAGAGCAGTTAGTCATTGAGACTACTGCTAACACACATGCATCAGACATGGTAAAATATATTGTGTAGTCAATATCTGTCTCAGTTTGTGAAGGTACCATGGTACTAATTTTCAAGAAAGAAAGTTAAGGCTTAGACCTTAGTTTGACAGTCCTCTTCTGTCTGCTCTTCCTTAGAAAATTGCAGTGCATCACCATGGACAGAAATTGATCAATTGCAAACACGATATCAGGACAACAAGTTTTACGAACAAGCAGATCATCTGCAGGGTGTGCAATGCATTATTGAAGCTTATAATGATTAAGTAACAGTATTAGCAGGTCTAATGTATGAATGATGTGGACATCAGAGATTTTGGGTCAAGGGATTTGGAAATAAGAAAAAAAAAGTAAGGAAAATAAAAGCATAAGAAAGCAATTAGAGATACTCTACTATAACAGAATGATACTGACCTTCTCTCAGAAATAGCCTGTATTTTTGTAGTATTGTGTCCTGTATTATACAGAAGTTATACCACACCCTAACAGTATGTTCTCCACTTCAAAATTGTTCATGTAATTCATCATTGTAGAACTTCAGTGAAATTGTTGCAATATCACAGTGAAGAACATAGCATGCTGCCTTATCATCCTCTATCATGATTTACTCTATAATTAGAGGAACATTTGATATATGCAAGAAATAGCAAAGATATATATTTTTGTTCAAAAAGAAAGTGATTTATTATATAATATTCTTCAGATTGCTGCTGCACAGCATATATGTGTTAATTAAGCACATTAAACTCAGATTTTTTTTCATTTAAATTAGCTCATTTATAATGGTGAGTTAACTAGGTTGTTTATAAAGAAAGAGCTCTAAAGGCAAATTGCCATGAATAAAGGCAAGAAGAGATCTGAACTGATTTTAATAAAGTCATGAATAACTTATAAGTGTCTTCAGGTTCCTCCAAAAATAATTAAAAAATAATTTGTCTTTAATTTCTTCTCAGTTTGTTTGTGCAGATGCTGGAACAAAACTAGCTGAGTCAACAATCTTGCATAAACAGATGATTGCGTCTATGCCTGGAGTAAGTACTGAATCAAACTCCCATCTCTTAGTTTTGGTTTTTTAAAAAATATATCTTATTCAGCTCATTTTGCCTCACTTTAGCGTTCTTCCCTTTTCATTTCTCTTCTGGTTGGCAAGGTGTATTGCAGGCAAAGGTTGAGATGCTTCCTTTTTTTTCATGTTGGGAAAGTTCTGAACTTGATGTTGCTTCTCTTACTTTCACTGATAATCTTTAGTCATGTAACTGACTTTAGGTCAAGAAGACAACGTGTGGGGAGCAGACCAGCTGAGTGCCTCCAGAAATGGTAGCAGGGAGGAAAGCTACAAGCCATTGCCTCTGTTCTCACAAAAGGTTATCTGATTAAAGAAAGGAGTTAATGGTATTATTCTGGTAATGTATAAGGCGTTCATCTATATCTTGCTGATGAGTGTAGCTAAATTACCAGTACTCATAATTGCCTAGGTGCTGAATATGAACCTGGTGAATATACGAGGAAGTAGCACAATTGGAGGTCTTGACTTGTTCCATGACACATGTGACTGAGTACCCAAAGAGATGGTGAGTGTTAGCCCAGGTCTGCTTCACAAGCTGAGGAGAATTTGTCTCCCTGTATGTGTGTCTCTGTCAGCTTTAGGGGTGACCTAATAGCTTTCCATGTATCTTCTGAAGTGGGTGATTTTTTTGAATGCAAATCTTTAATAATACCTTTCCTCCCAACAGAATATTTTAATTTATACTTGCTTTAAATAGGTAGACTAACATTGGTGTTACAAGGTATGATAGGAAAGTGATTGTTTCAGAAGAAATCATAGAGGATCAGGCTGCCCGCTGCTTCAATGAGACAGAATAGATGGTTGGAGAGAAGTCTTTCACAACTGAGCATTATTTTCAGAGTCTGAGTATAGTATCTTTTGTAATTCTATTATTCAATATTTTAGAACCCATGTAGAATCCTTAGTCCACATAAACTGGATAGAGGATATGTTGACAGGGCTGCTAGTGACCTTGTTTTACCGTTTGTTATTCTGTCAAGGGAACTGACACGCATAGCATTTGAAAAGCCAGAAGGTGGCATAGTTCAACACCGTGTAGATTGATATTAACATACGAAAATGAGAAGTGCTCAGGTCAGTTGTTTAAAAATAGAATGCTAGCAGTTTTTCAAATTTCAGCCACTAAAACTCAATAGTGGCTTGATAATTTTGTGATCAAAACTAATTCTGGTTCATTTATATACTCAAATAGGGTAATCAGCTTCAGTGCTTCAAAATGTAGGTAATTAAATAGAGGTCAAAACTGTAAACTTTACTGCAATGTTTTGCCCTGCACTTATGACTTTGGATGCAGTAGTTTTTGGTGACTTCAGAAAGATACCTAATTTGATAATTTCATCATTGCTTTTACTTGGCCCCTAAGAATGAGGCATTCATAGTTCCCCTTGAATTCAGATAGCTTCACCTCAGACTATTAACACGTAAACAGAAGTTTATGTGATACCTAGCGGGTCAGTCGTATCACCTTCTGAAAGCTTCTCTGCAGGTTCTCTTGTCTGTTTGATGCCTTTACTTAATCTGACAGCTTTCTTCCGTTGACTACTTTGCACACCTTGGGCACATCTTACACTAGCCAAAGGCCAGATTTGCATTTGTCAGTGTTCTGGGAAAAGGATTATGAACGTTTGTACTGTGGGAATACAACAAGCACCACATTGCGTCCTTTTGTTTTCCCTTTGAGGTCATTCTTGCTCTGGCATATGTTGCTTCTCAGTGCTTACACCTTTATGGTCAAACTGGAGCAGTTCATGAAGGATTTTGTTTATCCCTTGTAGTGCTTGCCTCCCCTTTTGAAAATTGCAGCTAGCTTAAGTGCCATTAGAATGCTGTATTTTGAATTATTTTGCTTCAAGAATATCCCAGAAACATTTGTTAGTTTATTAAAAAAAAAAAGGAAAAGAAGACCCACTTAAATTTCAGTGGTATTCATTTTAGTGATGTTTACACATAAAATACCTGAAGCCAGTCACATAAGCTGTTTTTCCGTCATGATTAATGTGAATATAAGGGCATCTGTGCCTGTGACTGAATTTTATTTTCTGGGTTTGTAGCTGATTGGTTCTACTTGCAGAAATGCTCAGCTGCTTGAAGAACTGGGTTGTTAAACTCTCATCGACTTTTTAAGACTTTGATTCTGGACCACTGTAAATTCCAGGATGACATGACAAGGGTATTCTTGAAAGTTTCATTAGTTAGTCTTTTATCGCTGCCACAGAGAAGAGTATTTTACGATGCATGAAGAAGCTACAGTGACTGGGTTATCTTTTTATACTATCATCAAATAAGAGGGCATATTACAGTGAGAAGAAAAACATCAAAGAATACCTATTCCTAATTAATGTAATCTAACTAAAAAGTAAAATAAAGAATTTGAGACAGACAAATTGTGTTCTGGTGAACAAGAAACAAACGCAAAATAATGAACATATTCAAAACCTGGTACTTAAACTTATTTCTTTTATGTTCTAGTGTGGAACAGCAGCAATGGAATGTATGAGGCAATATGTTGGGGAAGTGCTGGATTTCATTGCAGATATGCATACCTTAACCAAACTAAAGGTTGGTTCTGGGCATACATTGACCTAAAGTGTATGTGCTTTTTTAACAAGAACATGTTTTCTGAAATGGACCTGTCTGGGAGAAACAGTTGGAAGTCTTTGAGGATGACTGACAGATTTTTTTCTTTCTTTTTAAAAAAATGTTAGTACTGTTACAGGTTAGACACTTCTGGGGGATCAGTAAAAAGTAGCTTATTCAGTGTTGAAATGGAGGCTGATTCAAATATAGCGAGCACACAATAAAGATGCAGGCTTGAGTTTTTAGAAATGTTGATGATAAGCTAATGCCATACCAAAATCACTGTGAGAAGTACTTGTGTTTAATATAACCCATGGAAACATAAAACTTCTTGCCTGTACAACTAATTAAACTCTTCAGGAGGAATCCTGCGTCTCTTATATGCACAAACAGACACTTAAGTTACTTGGAAGTTCAGAGGTTATTAAAATTCAGTAACTGACCTAAAAAAATGGTGGGTGGAGGGGTGTCCTTTTTCTTACGGGTGCTGTTTTCATTGTCAGGTTGTATTCTGTTGAGGTGAGGAAAACTGAGTTCTTATCTCTGTAGTCCAAACTGCTTTTTGGTTTCTGTACATTAATTTGATGCCAAATTGTAAGAGGAGTGGTAGGAAAACACTTCTGTCAACATAAAATATTTTATTTAGAATGAATTTCATTAAAATATCCTAGAAATAATTAGCTGTTCAAAACCTGGAATTTCTGTTTCATGGGGGAAGCCAGTATCTTTAAATTTCCTAGAAAATGGAAATTCTTTAAGATGTTTTAGAAAAGAAATAGGCTAAGTAACACTGCTGCTGTATAACAGGAAATAATAGAAGTGTAGATGTTTCAATTACTAGCAAATAGCATCTATTGTTAATAGCTTAAATAAAGAATGTAATATTTCAGCTAATATATCACTACTAGTCATAATGCTGTGGAGGGGCAATATTTAGCATAACACTATCCCATCAGGTGGTTTTATTGTGCCATCTGAAGCTGAGTGCTAAGTGAGCACTGAGTTGGTGGTGAAACTTTGATGGTTAGAATCCTCCTTTTTGTAGAGGGAAAACACCTGTCTTAGAGTGGAACCATCTCTCACTTCTCAATGCCAGGCAAAGTTGAGCGTAGTCTTTTGAGCTACCTACCATACCCGGCACAAGGGTGGATTTCCTTCAGCACGTACAATGGAGGCAGAGGTGTGACTGGGCCTTGATGCTGCTACCTTCTGCAAAGCTGGCAAGACAAATGAACAGTGTGGGAGTGCAGCAGAGGGACCGTTACAGATACGGAGGAGAGTCTGTGCTGTCAAAGATGCAGCCAATTCTGAAAGCTGGCAGTAGAGTTTTAGTCCTTGCACGCCAGCAACTTGGTGATCCAAGGGGAAGTTCATCAACTGAAAGAGGTCATTTCATCACTGGGCACAGTCAAATAGCTGCCAAGCTGCTTTTATATGATCTAAAGCTCAGCTGACAGATACAGAAAAACAGTGCTGTCCTGTTCTGCTAGTATGAATCATATTGCCGTTGCTTACATGCCTGGGCTTTGGCACCTGTGGTCTTCTAGGGGAAGTCCTTTGACCAGATTCTTGCATTTGTTTCCAACCTCAAGAGCCACTGTACTTCTATAACACAGAGTGCATCTGCTAATAAAGGGTGTTGATGGTCTCTTTTCCTGATAAATCAGTATAGTGTTTCCCTGAAAGGGCCCCTCTACTACTGTACCAGTCCTCTGCTGAGAGTTACTGGAAGTGCACTGGGGTGTTTCATGCCACAAGTTCATGCAAGCATTCCGTGGCAGGCAAGACAGAATAAATGATAACCTGTAGTGGATTTCAATACTGGAGTTTATTTATGAAGGAATGAGATGATGCTTTTACCCTGCTAGTTTCTCGCACACTCACTTGCTCACTGTCCCCCTGTCCCCTCCACCCCACCCCATGCCCCAGAGGGGACACCTTATTGCAAGTTAATAATACTTATGACAAAGGAAGAAGAGTCCCAGCTAAACTGAAACTCATGTCTCTTGATACTTGCAGTAACCTTGTTTTACTGGACAAAATATCCTTAAGTTCTTACCCTGTTGGCCATATGCCTTGAATCCCATTGAGTTTTAAAAAAATACTCTAATAAGGGAAGCAGCTTTTTGTACTGGAGTAGAAATTTACTTCAAAGCACAAACTAATTATTCATTTTCAGCTGAATTGGATTGCCTTCCCACTCCATCCTTTTAAAGTTATTCACCCATTTCTCTTATACTTCAGAACTGCTTTCAGAATAGGTAGGCGAATGAATCATAAATGAGGGAGAGATACATCTGGTTTTCCAGTTCCACAGAAACACATGAACTTATCTGAAACTAGGAATGGGGAAAATTTATTTATAAATACTTGCAGGTATTCTCTCTCCTCTGTGAAATGATTCTGTAGAAAACTCTCTTTGCACTTTTTCCTTCTGCCCCTTCTCCCTTGAACTGTAGTCTGATTTTTAGAAGTGCTTTAACAATGCTTAAGTCTGATAAGATGACAATTTCTTATGTGCAGTAGGACTATTTATTTTTTAAATTTTTATATAGGTAGGACATGAACTAAAATTTAACCCAGTTCTTCACTTTTATATTTTGAAATTAGAAAAGAAGCTTGCCAAATGTGTAGTCTGGCCATTTAAAACTAAATCAGAAGCAAATGGTCTAAAATTTCATGTTGTTTTGATTTAGCCACATAATACAGGAATCTGAGAACAAGATTAATGTAATAGGAGAGTCAAATACGACCATCATTTTATATATTGTAAAGAATAAGCTTTGGCTGTCTTTGGAAAATGAAAAGGCAGTTCTTACTTAACTAGAGCAGATAAACTTATTCTGTGGTTCCACCATAGTTGGGAAAAAATTTCTAAGCATTTCCAAGTTTACGAATAGTCAGAACTTTAACAAATTCACAACATCTAGATTCAAATTCTCATAAGCTCATTTAATATGTTTACTTATTTTGCTTGGGTTTTATTAACAGGGGTGTTCCTAGGAGGTGTGTTCTAAGGTTATCCAGTTGCACAATTTTTTACTATGAGTATGTATTATCAACAGCATCTGGACTACCAAACTAACACAAAGAATACTATGTCATTTATATGACCAGTAACAATCCCAACAGCAAAAGTTTGAACTCTCTACTCTCTGTAGAAGTTCAGTGAACAGAAATAGTTGAAGTTATTTATTCATTTCCAATGTCTTATTTTGTGTGTCTGAGAATAGTTTCTTTGGAAGAGGTTAATTATTTTGAGTCCTGTGTATTAGCAACGACTGCATTATAAAAAAGGTATAAATGTTAATTCTCAAGATAATCACATTCAAGTTTATTGTTTCTGTTCAGTTTATTATCTTTTTTTCCCTTTGGAATAACATTTTAATTGGTAAAGCTCAGCAGGGTTTTATTTAGAAAATTCCACTGTTTTTGAAGAAGTATAATGTATCTGCCTGCATACCTATCTATCCTTTTTACCTGGCTCTGTAACAAAATTATTAGATTTTCATGCTGGTACTTTTTTTTTTGTTCTCTTGAAAGAGACTGCAAGTAAGTGATTTTTGAGAGTGTAAGTTGCTGGGGTCAGATTCTTATCTGTTATAAAGTATTATTGGTCCTCTGATTTTTATCCTGTTAAAATAATTTAATAACTGATGACATGGATTTTCTTGTGCAAAGCATATGGCTCTCCTTTAAGCAAGCAAACACACGCAGCGTGTGTTCTGTTAGTCTAGTAACAGAAGGTAATGCAAAGTTAGCTTAATGAGAATTACAGAACTGTCTCAAGAAGCACCAATGAAGCATTCCTTAGAGCTGACAAAGCAGGATAATAAATTATCTTTCCAGGCATAAATATTTGCATGTTTCTTGGTAAAAGATTTAGCCCTTTCATTTCCAGGGCTTAAAGGCATTTGTAGCAGCTGAATAGTGCAACATAGTCATATTGCCAGTGAATGAGTGACAGCTTATTTCTGTACTTGTAAATGGCATATTGCACAGGGAAGGCATTTCCCGCCCAGGTGCTATCTTGTTAAATGGTTAGATTCTTTCATCTTCACTTAAGCTGTCTGGATGTGCAACCGTTAGTTTGTATTCATCAGCTGTTGAGTTTGCCGACACAAAAGGTGCCTATACATTTTGCACAACTCGTATTTTGTGTGGGCACTTGAAAATGTGGCCCTCCATGGAAAGACCTGCATCATAAAGCTGTTACTAATATAGGGAGTGGAGAATTTTTAAAAATCTATTTCTGACTTTTGTTCTCTAGTTTTGTATACAGTTAGAGATCCTGAGAAAGGAACTGAAGGGAAACGAAATAGAATACGCTGTTGCTTGGAAGAACTTAGTTCAAGTGAAATACTCTTTTCGGGTAGGA
Organism: Burhinus oedicnemus; assembly: GCA_008921705.1. NCBI lineage: Eukaryota > Metazoa > Chordata > Aves > Charadriiformes > Burhinidae > Burhinus > Burhinus oedicnemus. The sequence goes on from VFFE01006833.1 coordinate 542,734, forward strand.
ACTAAGATCTTTGCCTTGCAGAGTCACATGAAGACTTGTTCTCAGCCACTGCATGAAGACACGTTTGGTGGACACCTGAAAGTTGGTTTAGCTCAGATTGCTGCTATGGAAATCACACGGGGAAACCACAGAGACAACAAAGCTGTGATCCGATATTTGCCTTGGCTTTACCATCCTCCTTCTGCAATGCAACAAGGGTGAGAACGCTTGTCCATAAAAAGGAATATTAAAATGAGTTAGCAATCTTCAGAAAATTCTGTGTTTATTGCCAGATTCCATAGATAAGACCTTCAGTAGGGAATAGTGGCTGTAGGACATTGAAACAGCTGGTCAGCAGCTGCCTGATCGTTAACTGAGGAGTTCATCAATGCAATATTTAAAGTACATGCCAAAGGGACAGTGGAGGTAACTTCATTGTCTTGACTGGAGTTACCCTGGAAATTAACTTGATTCTTGATCTAGATACAGACAGTGAAAAGAACACAGGTACTTGATCAGTCCTAGAATTATAGAAAATATGTTGGGAATTACAGAGAATACAATGGGAAATGTCCTTTGAAATTACGGACTACGAATGAGCAAGAACTGTAAGTGTAAGCCTATTGATACGATGATAAAAATACTAACTTCATCTGGTTAAAGTTAGATGAGAGAAGTCCTGCTCTTCATGACATGTTTTTTATCCCTTTTCACTGTGAGAAATCCTAATCTGCAGTTTTGTCTTCAAAAAGAAGGGAGATACTGTCCCTTGTTTTATAGTGACAACAAATGACGTGTTTTGAGTATAGACCACTGGACTGTGTTTTCAACAAACCTGTATTCTTGTCCCAGCTTTGTCCCAGACTACCTGCCCCAGGATTTTGGGGACTAAGCTGCTTAGGCTCCATGTATATACATCTGCATGTACCTTCATATAGAGCATATCTAGTTTTGGAAATATGGACTTGTTATCTCCTTGCGCTTTAGTTTCATACAAGTAAAAAAAGGACTATGTGTTCTGAGTTGAAGATAGTGAAGTCCTTTAAGACCCTATAGGTACTTGAGCAAGAGCATCGTATCAGAGTTTATTAAAAAAAACCAAATTAATGGAATGCCTCTGGTGCTATGAGTCCTTGACGATGACATCAAATTAGAAATTAAAAACAGTAGTGAGAGTGGCCTAGTAAGTAGTGATTTATTGATCAAAAAACAATTATTTTTTTCCTGTGCCTATGAATTCAAATGAGTATGTAATCCTAACTTGGTAGCAGTAAGGGGACAGGCAAGATGACACCAGAAAAGTGTTACTCCTTTTTAGATTCTATAAGCACATTGCTTTACAATTAGACATTGCACAAAAAAGCATAGCCCCTGCCCTCAAAAAGCATGCAGTCCAAGTGTCCAAGGAGAAGCTAAGGAAAAGAGAAATTAACTCCACTTTACCAGTGGGGGCGTGGAACACGGTGGAAGTAAGGCATGGTGCCTGCCTCGGAGCTTGCTGTGGAATGAATTTCCTGCCATTGCCCTGACAGCTGTGTGCTGTCCAGGGGAGCTGAGAGGAGCATTTCCATTTGGGCAACCCTTCCTGTCTGATGATTTCTGTGTAAAAAAAAAAAAATCACTGTGTATGGAACCAGTGAATCTGTTAGTGTTTTAGCCTTTTATAGAGACTGTTTCTTAGACCCACCAAATACGTTCTGTTGGACTTGTTAATGGCATGTCAAGCGCACTAAGTTCTGTGTGGTTCTAGTCTTCCCATAAGCTTTACCAATGATCTGTGCCTCCAGCACACTGAGACTGCATCTGCCTAGTGTGCATAGGGAGACTCCATATTTTGGGGAAAACCAGAAAACTTAGAGTCATTGTAAAATCCACTCTTTCTTGACAGGCCCAAAGAGTTCATAGAATGTGTCTCACACATTCGTTTGCTGTCCTGGCTGCTTCTGGGGTCTCTGACACACAATGTTGTCTGTCCAAATTCTCCATCATCTTGCATGCCTATTCCACTGGATGCGGGTTCACAAATTGCTGACCACCTTATTGTTATTCTGATTGGGTTTCCAGAGCAATCAAAGGTAAGGGATTCTGTGTTTTAAGTGGAGATGTGTTATATCTTGGCCTTATCATTGCAAACACTTACTTATTTCTTTGTAAGAAAAAAGGAGGGATAAAACCTTATTAAAACTTGGGATCTGGGTAAAGATATCTCTGTAGTTTTTCTTGCATAGCTGCCTCATCTTGCATAGAAAACTGGTGATGAAATCACTACAGTTAAGTTTGAGATTCAGCTATTTCCCAACGTGTCAGCACAGGAGTGAGGAAGGAAAAACTGAATTCCAAATTGAAGCTTTAGCAATGACAATCTCTGTAGCAAATCTCTCAGAAAGTTATTTATTCTAGTTGTATAGTAGAATTGGATAACCTATAAATAATGTTATGATCAAAAGTTACTTACAAACAGTGACTGTTCAAGCACAACTTTTTTTCTCAAGATGCTCCAGACAAGAAGTTTATTGCAAATCACAAGCCATTTTTGACAATAGTTTAACACAGATATAGCAGCACTCTTTGACACCAACCGGGTTGTTACTAGCAGCAGAAGCAGGATGATCACACATTTATTTTGTATGTAAAATCCCCCTTTCTTTCCCCTCACCCGCCGAGACACTGGTGCCTCCCATTCATTTCTTTGGCTTTTTTTGGCTCTTTTAAATATCTCTTCCCAGTTACCAAGCAACCATTGCAATGTTTGGTGCAGTCATACTGCCACAGAGCATGAATCACTGTTGCACTTGCAAACCAAGAAAACATCTCTGACCAAAAGCATCTTTCTCATAGTGAAGTAGTTCATGTCCAGCACTCCTGGAGGCTCAGGCACTGTGATATATAACACGTATTAGCAAAGAGCCATGCTTGAATATGCAAAATGAAATCTCTGTTAGCTTTTCAAAACTTACTTTCCTTGACTGCGAGCAGTTCTGTCCCAGCAAGGTACAAATGGATGACAGATTAAGAGAACAGGTGTAAGATGATGTAATTTGTATGATAACCTTCCTTTCAGGTGATCAGAATCTCCATTTCTGAAATGGAGTCATACGTGCCAGAGCCTCCAGGCTTTCCACAGATTGCGGTGGAGTTTTTCCACTGAGAAAGTCTCAGAACAAGTCCCGAGTAGCTGTTCTGCAAAACTGAACTTCTCTTTAAAGGCACTGACCTTAATGCCATACACTAAGATTGCGTGAGAGTGTGTGTTTGCAAATGCAGTTTTTAGTCTGTAAATATAAACAGTTTTTAAACATGGAGAAGATGTTATCAAGTGTACTTGACTTACTAGTTCCTAATGGGAGGGAAACGTGGGAAAGTGAGGGGCAAGACTGCACAGCGGGATGCAAGACAGAGGATTGCTTTGATGAAAGCCTCTGCACTGTATCCCAATACACTTATTTGAATAAACATTTTCCTCTATTATCTGTTTCTACAGACATCTGTTCTGCACATGTGTTCCCTCTTCCATGCATTTATATTTGCTCAGCTCTGGACAGTGTATTGTGAACAAACAGCAGTAGCTCCGACAGTCCAGAATCAGAATGAATTTAGCTTTACAGCAATCCTTACAGCCCTGGAGTTCTGGAGCCGAGTGACACCTAGCATCCTACAGCTAATGGCACATAACAAAGTGGTGAGTCAGGTGCTGTGTACGGATTTAGTACAGATTAAAGTTGGAAGGCTTGGCTTTTTTTCAGTGTTTCAGTGGAATACATCGGACTATGAATAATGTCATAAAGCAACTTTGATGCTTTTGAGAAATTAAAGGGGAAGCTAATCAGTAATGGTTTAAACTCACAGTGGGCCTGAAACAGGATCTAGCCAGGATCTCCCTGGAACAGAATCAAGAGCTAAAGTTGCTGCTTGTCGGATTAAGGGCTCCCTGCATCAGGTCTCATTTTATATATCTTCCCATTCTTCACAGTGGTCCTGTTGTTTCTTCTGACTCTGCCTTATGGGAGCAACTAAGTGTTTTAGGGTAATTCTGTGAATACCATTTGAATCTTTTTTACGTGACGGTGAAAAAATACACAAATGCTGACACTTGACTACTCATAGCCTTTGGTTACTCATCAAAAATAAGCTATGTAAATATCTCTGGAAACATTTTGAGTAATGAATGACTTGAAGGAGGTATCTCTAGAGATAAGGTTTGAAAGGGGAGTGTTCACTGTCCAGAAATTGTCCAGACCATTTTTTGGAAGTAACTTTTAAGCATTTATTTATCTCAGCTGCTCATTGCTGTTGGAGCAGCTTTGTACAATAAGAACCAGAGGGGTTTCAGCAGCCTTCTCATACGTGCTACCTTTGCTTTCCATTGACTAATGATTCTCTGTGCCTGCAGGCTTAGGGTTGAGAGCTTGTTTCTGATCAGCAAGGCATATTGTGTTTCCCACTTCCCAGAAAGTCCTAACAACTCTGTCATGACTTGTCAAAACTTTTTAGCTTTAACTGAGATGGTAACTAGTAGCTCTGGGTCTGGAGGACCTGATACTAGCTTTGAGTGAAAAAGATTCTTTATACGTGGCCCAGTCCTCTAAGTCAGGTGCTCTTAAGGTTTGGGATTGTCATTCTTTGTTTGTTTGGGTTTGGTTTTTTTCTTTTTTAAATGGGGACCTGCTATTATTTTATGTAATTCCCCTTTCCCCACGTGAAACATCTTCCACCCCAGGCAGGTATGGACCTTTGCCCTTGCAATTGTAATGCATGGGCTGCACTTGAATGTCTTTGAACCAGTTACTGTTCCCTTGTGTCTTGTCCATATCAGGCAAGGGCCACCTAAAGCTGTCTTTAAATGATATTTTAGCCTCTGACATCTAGTGAGGTCTCTGTGGTTGACAAGCCATTGTTGAGAACAGTAGTTCATGAAGCTCCATTTGAATGAATGGGAAATGTGCATAATGCTTCTAACTAACCAGTTGTGTAGTCAGACACAAAGTCTTGTTGCCAAGCCTTAGGACAAGAATATGACCTGGAAGTCCGAAGTTCCAATCCTTGTTCTGAAAATATCTCATTATGTGGCTTTAGTGCAAGTTATTAAACTCTCTGCCTCAGCTATTGCTCTGTGAAATGTAGATAATACTTGCCCATCTCACAGGGGTGTTGTGAGGTTAATTAGTTAGTGTTTGTAAAGCGCTTTGAAGATGAAAAGCACTACATGAAAGCTAAGTTTATTATCATCGAGGGGAATTTACACATAGTTCAGACAGGCACTGTAAATACTCACTGCTGGCTCAGGGTATTTGTCTTGTACCTATGAATTTACACAATATAAAACATAAAATGCTGTCTACTACCAAATAACTGATATTTGCATCTGTCATAATTCATGGTACAAAATGGGAGAATTATAGCATAGCTGCCAGTTCAGAACAGTAAATTGTCTTTTGATGGGAGAAAAAAAAAGGTGTTTTTTGTGAGTATGTTAATTTTCAAAGATTCAGTAAATAAAAATATCAATTTCTGACACACTGATTGATGAGAACTACACAGCAAAGGCATGTAAAAGGATTTATGATGTCTGAAAAGAACAAAGCTGAAGTCAACCTGTTTTGATGTGTGATACAAATTAAAATACGTCAAGCACTTTGAAATATTTAACAGATAGGTGTTGCATCAGGGGAAAACTAAATAAAGAAAAATGTCCCTTATGTGCTCATGTAATACTTAATCTTGTATGTCAGTGGTTAATAAACGTACATCTAGTGATTCAGTATAACAGCCAAGCAAATAAAGGAAGATTCTTTTCAGAGACCGTTGCCTTAGCTTAAAACTGTTATGCTGGACACTAATTTGTTTTTATGCTTGAATTTTTTTTTTTTCTTTTCAAGATGGTGGAAATGGTGTGCCTGCATGTGATTAGTTTAATGGAGGCTTTACAGGAATGCAACTCTACTATCTTTGTAAAGGTAGGCATACCATACCATGAATATTTAGTTAATGATGTTGCCTGTCTATTGTGATTTCTAGACATACTGTCCTCTGTTTCCCCTCCCACTCAAAAAAAGAAAGTTGAAGAAGCTGAGACTGAATGCTAATGCGAAAATAAAACCTAGTAGAGCGTAACAAAAAATAAAATCTCTGGTAAGAAATAAGACCAGACCATAATCTCAAATCCAAATTCTCATGATTTTATTAAAATGAACTTCTGATCTCCTTCCTCCTTCCATTGTTTCAATGGTCTTATTCCTCTAATAGACTAAACTGGTGTCACTGACTTTGAGAACCTCTAGGTACAGTCTGAATTTTCAGCAATTCTGTAACTTCTAATCATCATAGGACCTTTGCAGATCACCTCACTGTTCTGATCCTCACATTCGTTTAGATTGATAACAAGAACAATTTGTGCCACAGTGTTTTTCTTGTTATTATATGCCTAAGTGTGTGACTTAGTCAAATATTATTTGATAGTGAATCTTCTTCCCCTGGGATGTGTAACAGGGTATTCTTTGGTTAGAGAATCAAATCATGCATGCTCCATTCATATAAAATTCTTTTTTTGGAAATCAGTGGTCAGTCTCCTGTGGGTCACCACAGTGTTTTCAGAACAGATTCCCAAAGGATTGGGGTAGTCTCACAAGCATAGATAGATTTTACTACCTTTTTTCACATGTTTCTCCATTGCATTATTCTGGAGGCTATTTTCACATAGAACATCAACAAATCAAGTAGTTAAATGCACTCTGAATCTAACTGAAATATGTTGGTTTATGTAGTTCTTCTGTTGCCGTAAAGGAAACTTCTGACTGTTGTTTTACTCCAGTCTTTTATGGTCAAGCAGGAATTGAAAATAAAGTAGCTAAAATTGAAGGTCTTGATGTCAACTGGCATGAAAATAATCACACTCATTGTGGAAATACAGATTTATAGTCAGTAATTACTTGATTCACTATAGAAACCTGTCACTATGGGTCGTTAAAGTGATCGTGGCTGTCCCTGGAAGACCTATGGGCTTCGCTTCCAGCCAGTCCAGGATGTCCAGGATTTGACAAGGATGAAGAATGGCTTTAAAGCTGTAAAAAGAGAGGCCTTTATGGCCAAATTCCTGTCACAATTCAAATGAATGCTTTCAGGGGGTTATATTTGAGAGTATGTATCAATAATATGCTAAATCACATTAAAAGGACATTGTTGTTACTACAAAATCAAGCTCATAAACCTGTGAAATTCAGACTTAAGGTGTTAAGCTTTCTTTCATGTTCAGTGGATGGGAGATGGAAGAGAAGAATCTGGGTGACAAAATCCCTTTTACTTGGCCCTAAAGTGAAATCCTGCAGGAACAATATACATACATAATAGTATTACAGGATTCATAGTCCCAGGTTACTAATTTTTTTTTTTTCAAAACTTACTAATTGTAAAAACATTTATTATAGATCTGAAAAGTAAGTGTCATGATTTAGGGAAAGAGTTACTGTATGTTTGAAGTCCTTCAAAGAGGCAGAAGTGTAGAGCTTATTCACACGGGAACCAGTAAGTGAGTGGCATCTCTATAATTTAAAAAAAGATCAACTTTGAGACCGTCTCTTCTTCAGTGGCTGTGAAGAAGATGTGAACTTTGTTACTGCTACTTAGCAGTCTGCAAGGATGACAATTCTTTGAATATTAGTTGACTGGGCAGTTTTTTGGGAGCTTGTTTTATTCTAGACAGTCTTTTATTGCCCTGCCTTTGATAATGAAACAATTTTATCTTGTGCTTTAAAGCTTCCCTCCCCCTCTCTCTCTATTTTAGATACAAGCCTTTCAAACAAGGTTTAGTTTTCACTGAAGGAAAGGACATAGTGTAGTGAGAGAGATATTTTAAACAGAATACTCTTAACACATTTTTGGAGATTCATTCAGCAAAATTAATAATTCCCAATGACTTCCTCTTGGAACTGAGCACAGTAGCACTGATAAATGCTGACCATTTATCATTCATATAATTATATTTACTGCAGTGTCTTTTATTCCACCTGAGGAATCAGGTGCTGCAAAAACTTCATTTGTTAATGAAGTCATTGCATGATTCAACACACATATTTTTAATGCACCACAAGGAGACGGTGGTGCATGTCACATGATGCCAGGCCGTTTATGGGATAGCTGTCTTAGGTGGCCATTTTCTGTATGACAAGTGAAGGGAAAAAACGTCCTAAAACAGGAGAGAAAGGGAAGACGTAAACAATTCAGCTCTCTTTCACTGAAAGAAGAGGTGTCTTTATCCCCGAGATAAGCACTCTGTCTCTTACTCGTGGTGGTACTGTGAGGTTTCCTCCTCCTGGTACTGTGTTGGCCTTTGTTATTAAGTTAAACTCACACTGATAGCGTTGAGACATGTCTTGATTGCTTCCAATAGTCTTTGAACCATTCCCTGTATTCTCAGAGGATATTTTTTGGATCTGGTGTTAGACTAGCTTTACCAATCTGGTGAGGAAAACAAAATTTCTTTCCTCTGAAAACATTTCAACCGTTACATACTTATTTTTCTTTCTAAGTTGGAGAGAGATAGATAGATATGTAGACACATTTACACAGATGCACACATACCCACATATGTATTTAATTAATTATATTTTCCTCTGAGGAGAAGCATTCTGTTTTAGGAGCGCTGAAATGAAAGTGTTCAGCTTTCCTCCTGTTTTAATTTGTCAAAGGAACTGGGAAACTAGCCATCCCAGGACAGCCATTGATGATGGGGACCAGCTCCTTGCCGATCACGGCTCTCTGTCTGACCATCAGATGTATGTCTGAGGAATTTGGGAGCCTACAGTAGGGAAGGGGCCTCTCAGCAAACCACAACGTCTTCCAGAGACCCGGGGGTTGTAGGCAGTTCCAGCAGCTGCTGGGTAGACTTCTAGAGAACTGGGCAGGCAGCAGAGTTGGGGAGCCAGAAAAGCACAGTGACCAACCTGTTCTCCAGCCTGCTTTCCATGAAAACTTGCACTGAAACCAACATAATTCTGTTGAAAATATAAACTCTGAAAAATTGACAGTGTCTGACAGCAGCCTGTTCTTCCAGCTGTTCTTTCTAACTAGCTCTATGTATTCTTCCTTTGTGAAGAAAAGGCTGGCTGAGGATTAGGTAATAATACTCAAGTGCTTCAACAGAAGTGTCTTCTTGTCTCATTTATCTAACTGGCAGCTGTAGGAGTTTGCTTGCTTGTGCCTGCAGCAGAATGTTTCGTTTCCCTAAATGTGTCCAGACCCTGGCAGACAGAAGTGTCGCTGGAGGACAATGATCTGTATCTAACCTTAGACCTCTACAGTGTAGTTATCAATATGATCGAGTTTCCGTGAGTGCCCTTTAGAGTCAGCGGAGATAAACAGGTACTTTTGGACATGATTCGTCTTGATCTGTTTCAGATACCTGCTTTGGGACAAGATGAACTGGATGTGATAAGTGCTTGATTCTCAGAGCTGACTGTAAAAGATGTCCAGTGAATTTGTTCAGATGCAGAGGGTACCCTGAATTTTCTGCCTAGCTTCCCTCCTTGTTTGACATAATTCTGACACTAGTCCTATCACCTCTGCCTAGCTCCCCTAGGAATGTCATTAATGCTGAATGAAATTTTCAGCGACATTTTGATGATGGCAGTGGGTCATGGAGCATGGCTTCTCAGTATGCTTACCTGTTCCCTCCTCTCCAAAAAATACATCAGGACCTGTGGTCACTGGATCTTATTAAGCACTTCATTAGCGTGAGAGCCCATGGAAGGATGTACAGAACTCGCATGTCTGCAGCATCTGGCTGCTTTCCAGCTGTTTTGGCATGCATCTGTCTGTAAATGCTGAGGTTTGAATATGGTTCTTCATGTGGTAGACTAAGTAATCCGTCTTGACAGAGCTGCATATGATTCTCCAGCAAAACAGCACTGAAATTGAAACAATTATCGTTCCTTGCACAAGGGAAACAGCACTTTATCTAATGTTGTCAATAGTGATTAGGTTTAACTTGCAGCTCCCGGTAGCATAATTGGCAAATTGCAAATTTTAATGCCATTTGGAGGAACATTTTAGAACAATAACCTCAGTGGTTAAATTAATATTGGAGAACAAGAATACTTTTGCTAGAAGTGCCTCTCTGTCTTCCATAAGCTTGTCATGTATACTTACTCAGAAATAAAAGTTCTCTGAAGAGCAGGAGACTGAAATACTTATCAATCCAATCATGGGTGATGGATTCGCAGACCTCCTCACCTTGTTGTTCTGGATAGTTAGAGTTTTCACCTGTGCTCCCCTGCTCCCAGGTCACATTCTGCAGTGAAGCGCTGATGTGACTAGTGGCTTATAAAATGCTGGTTACCATTTCAACATCTGGCCTATTATTAGGAACTTCTGCTGCATGTTTTTTCAGTTCTTGATGTATACCTCACTGTGCAGAATGTTTTCTGTATTTATTCCAAATATTGCTCACCTCCACATACAGGAACACCCTCACAAGGAAAATAAGGAGTGATTTCCGTTAACAAGTTTTTATTCTGTACTCTCATCATTGCCTTAAACAGGATATCAATAATTGCTGCTGGTGATTCATCAGGCTACAAACAAGGGAATCTGGCTTCTTTACCTCTGAGAGTTACCTGCCCCAAAACATATGCATCGTTCAAAAATAGCTACATTTTCAGAATTGTGGTTCAGGCTATGTCCATTCGGACGGTTAAATGCATTAGATAGACCCTTCTCTGTTTCACAGTAACTGGAGCATGTTTACAGTCACTTGTATAATAACAAAATATACCTCTCTTCTTACAGCTCATACCAATGTGGTTGCCAATGATACAGTCAAATCTCAAGGTACGTTGTTTCTAGGACCTTATCCTTTTATTCTTAGTGTTACACATTTCTGTAATTCTGGAACTAAGATCACTGGATGCGGTCTCAAGTGTCGCTGAATATAGATCATTGTAGCGTATCCAGATGCGCTGGATGGCTCAGCACTGCAGGTTTCAGGTGTGAGCATACACAGAGCATCATCAGCTAAGATACTTGTCCTGTAATCCGTACTGCTCTCCCTTTCCCTTCTGAAACACTTTCCTCATACCAGGTCCTGGGGCAGGGCCTTTCCTTCCTGTTTACTGACAATTTTCCCCTGAGCTGTGGTTTTCTTGATGTCTCAGGCTGGAGAGTCCCCTGACAAATCAGGGTCGGGACTCTTGATTCAGGAGATGGATTTGGGTTTTATAGCAGATATTGTGGGCCTGCTTGCCTGGGTAAACTGTGCCAGCTGGCCCTGTTTGTAAGAAAGCAAGGTGGATCAGTGTGGTTTGCCAGTCAAGGTAATTTTGGTGATGAGAATAGAAGCGTTGGAGTTGGTCTCAGCACGGAGTTGTTTCTGTAAGCACGTTTGCCTTTCATGGCAACACTACAGCGCAGGATGTGGAAGACAGAAATGCGACATTGGGGCAGTGGAGGAACTTTCCCTGGCCAACAACCGGTACCTTTCCCAGTGCTGTATTAACGTATGTATTAAAGGAAAGAAACTGAATATTTTGCATTATTTCAACAGCATTTATCTGCTGGACTCCAGCTACGCCTCCAAGCCATCCAGAGCAATGTCAACCATCACAGCCTAAGGATGTTGCAGGGTTCAGGACAAATGAACAATAGCTCGTCTGTGCTCCGCAAATGGCTACAGTGTACCCAATTTAAAATGGCTCAAGTGGAAATTCAGTCGTCAGAAGCTGCATCTCAATTTTATCCTTTATGATTCACATAATTTGTTTCAAATGTTAATTTTTAGCCTAGCAATAACGGGGTTAGAGCTGTAAAAGACCTTTTGTATAAATCAGTATACAGATTATACGCTGTATCTATACTTTTTAGCCTAGGACAGATTGTGGAAAAGCTTATAATAGATGAAGCTAAGAGCCTGATCCTGCCAGTCTTTAATTACACTTACTCAAAATCAACAGGTTCTCAAGCCTGCATTCATGAACATGTATTTGCAGGACTGGACTCAAATCTATCACATTGTACATATTTCTCTGATCATTGAAGTATCTTGTTCTTAAATGTTTCTTTACATTATTTTTGAAGCTAAGACAAAAATCACTTTTCTTTAACTTCTATTTTTTTTAAAAATAGTGTCGTGGGTATTCACAAACATATGGAAGTGCCATGTTGCTATTTTTTTGACAATAACAAAAGAAAAGGGTTTTTAGGAACCTTTATAGGAGGTTGGGTTTTTTTTTTTGGGGGGGGTGTGGTGTGTCTTTTTTTTTTTTAGATCCACAGCTGGCAATGCAATAAATCCTGTCACTATAAAACAGTGATGTTCTAATGAGGCTTTTTGTCATCATCTTCTGGGAAAACAGCAGTTTGTAAGGAGAGTTATTATAAAGTGCACTTAGAAATTAGGTTGTTCAACTGTGCCAATTCATTTGTCTTTTTCTTCAGTGCTGTTTTCCAAAACTGCCAAGTCTGATTTATTATTTTTTGAAATATTGCTTTTACTTCATTGATTCTGTGCTGCTCTTCTTTGTAGGTTTCATAGAAGCCTCTTTAATTTTGTGACTATTGTATTGTATTCTTTTGTCAATACTTGTATACAGTGCAATTAAAAATGGATATCCCAAATGTATTCTTATTGATGTCTACAGAAATTATGTTGCAGACTTCAAGAGGAGCATGATTGGACCTGAACTTTTGCATAATTATATTTACAAATCACAGCATTTGCATACTATTGTATTAAACATGATGTTTAATAACAGATGGATTTTAATATCATTAAGGGATTCAGCCAAAGCCCATTGGAATCTAAGGAAACTCAATTAATTCAGTGGATTTTACATAAAATCTTGAGAGCACCATAATTTACCACGTCTTGTAATTAATACTTAAACTGTGCAATCACAGTTGTATTTTCTGTATTTATTCCTGTAATGCACTGATTAGAAGAACAACAAACACACATTTAAGTTGTGTATTAGAATGCTATTAAATTCCTACTCTTTACTACTACTCTCAGAATCAACATTTTTTCCTCCTTGTTTGCATGGAAGTGGAAAGGCATACCTGTAAAGAACTGCCTGCGTACATTTCAATTGTGGAGGGTCAGTCTTTCCTCAGTGCATTTACCAAAGAAACAATGGAAATGTTTGCAGATATGACGTTAAAGTACCATTACGCTTTAAAAAAAACCCAACCCAACCCCAAACAAACTAATCAACGAAACAAAAGACAGTAAAGCATGTGCTACCTTGCTTAAAAGATGCCGCTTTCTGTGTTTTCAGTGGAGAGAAACTGATTTGGCTTCCCTTCCTTCTCAGATTCACACATTAATAGTATCTAAGCTTAAAACGGACCGGACTATCCAAAAGAAAATCTAAGATTCATCATAAGCTATTTAATTGGAATGAGTTTTGCTTGTATTTGCTTGAGGTTGTGTGACTTGCATCTGACTAAGCAGAGTTTTTGAGTTTCTGGAAAACATTTCTGTCTTGACGTGATGATTATTAAGAGATCCACTAGATGATAATTTCTCTGTGTTTCAGGCATTGATTTGTGTCATGCTGAATTACAGAATCACAGGGGTTGGAAGGCACCTCTAGAGATCATCTAGTCCAACCCCCCTGCCAGAGCAGAGACACCTAGAGCAGGTTGCACAGGACGGCGTCCAGGCAGGTTTGGAATGTCTCCAGAGTCGGAGACTCCACCACCTCTCTGGGCAGCCTGTTCCAGTGCTCAGAGATAGCACAGATCTGAAGGCATTGATAAGGGAGGGCTTCTTCCCAAATTTTCATAGTGGTAAGGGAGGGAAACAGCATTTTCTTTCTCCAGCTCTTGACCGGCTATGGGGAAGAAAGAACAAAGTGATACAGAAATTATTACATGTTTCTATCCTTTCTATTTTCCCCTCCCTTGTCATTTACTAATCAGCTAATAGTCATTGCAGAATCACAGAATGGTTGAGCTTGGAAGGGACCTCTGGAGGTCATCTGGTCCAATCCCCCTGCTCAAGCAGGATCACCTAGAGCCAGTTGCCCAGGAACATATCCAGGTGGCTTTTGAATATCTACAAGGGTAGAGACTCCACAACCTCTCTGGGCACCCTGTGTCAGTGCTTGGTCACCCTCAAAGTAAAAAAGAGTTTCCTGTTGTTCAGATGGATTCCTGAAGGCCAGTCTTGCCAGTGAAGACTGAGGCAAAGGCAGCATTTAGTACTTCAGCTTTTTCCATGTCCTGCGTAACGATGTCCCCTGTCTTATTGAGCAGTATGCCCACATTTTCCCCAGCCTTCCTTTTGTCACTTGTGTACTTACAGAAGCCCTTCTTGTTGTCTTTGACAGCCCTTGCCAGGTTCAAATCCTGCTGGGCTTTAGCTTTCCTAACTTCATCTGTGGATGACTGGACAGTGTCTCTGTATTCCTCCCAGCATACCCATCCTTGCTTCCACCCTCTGTAGGCTTCCTTTCTGTGCTTGAGTTTCGGCGGGAGCTCCTTGTTCATCCACACAGGTCTCCTGGCTTTTTTGCCTGACTTTCAGCTCATTGGGATGGATGGCTCTTGAGCTTGGAGGAGGTTGTCCTTGAATATTAACCAGCTTTCTTGGGTACTTCTTTCCTCCAGGGCCTTATCCCATGGGACTCTTCTGAGCAGATCTTTGAAGATACCAAAGTCTGCTCTTGTGAAGTCTAGGGTTGTGAGCTTACTTTTTACCCTCCTCCCTCCCCTCAGGATCCTGAACTCCACCATCTCATGGTCACTGCAGCCACAGATGCCTTCGACCTTCACATCTCCAGCAAGCCACTCGGTGGTGAGTGTGAGGTCCAGCAGAGCACTTCTCCTCATTGGCTCCTCTATCATTTGGGTGAGGAAGCTGTCATCGATGCACTCCAGGAACCTCCTGGATTGCTTATGTGGTGTTGTCCCTCCAGTAGACGATGAGGTGATTGAAGTCCTCCATGAAGACCAGCACCTGTGAATATGAGGATCCTCCTGTCTGTCTGTAGAGGCCCTCCACTTGTTCTTTCTGGTCAAGTAGCCTATAGCAGACACCCACTACAATGTCACCCCTACCTGTCTTCTCTTTAATCCTTACCTGGAAGCTCTCAGTTGGCTCCTCATCCATCCCCAGGAAGAGCTCCATGCATGCCAGCTGCTCTTACAGAAAGGACAACTCCTTATGTTCCCAGCCTATCCTTGCTAAAGAGCCTCTATCCTTCTGCTGCAACACTCCAGTCGTGGGAACCATCCCACCACATCTCTGTGATCCCAATGAGACTGTAGCCCTGCAGCTACACGCGGATCTCTAACTCTTTGTATTTATTCCCATACTGTGTGCGTTAATGCACAGGGACTTCAGAGAGGCCCCCCAGCATGTTGACTTCCTGGAAGGGATTTTGGGGTTTTCTCCATAATGGTGCCCTGTAGGCACTTTGTTGCTCACACGCAAAATGCTGGTGGTGATCCTGGTTGAGCCTCATTTTGTTGACTGTGTGATCCCTTCCTGTCACATCACGCCAGGCCCTTTGTTCATCAAACCTGTCGGTCACTCCCTCACGGGGGTGCAGTTCAAAACTAAGCAGTAGGCAGTTGTGACTTCAGCCTTCACGCAAAAAAGGAGCTGTGGACTGTGTTTTCAGCAGGACCGACACCTTCCATTCCTGGGCTGTGTCTTCTTCGTGCTTGTGTCGGCAATACTGATGATAACTTTGCTGGGTAACCACATAAATAGAATCATAGAATGGTTTGGGTTGG
The DNA here is from genome assembly GCA_008921705.1 of Burhinus oedicnemus. Classification (NCBI taxonomy): domain Eukaryota; kingdom Metazoa; phylum Chordata; class Aves; order Charadriiformes; family Burhinidae; genus Burhinus; species Burhinus oedicnemus. The sequence continues at coordinate 558,442 of VFFE01006833.1, forward strand.
AAGAGACCTTTCAAGGCCATCTAGTACAACCTCCTTTGCAATGAGCAGGGACATCTTCAACTAGATCGGGTTGCTCAGAGCCCCGTCCAACCTGGCCTTGAATGTTTCCAGGGATGAGCCCACGTTTGCTTATTGTGAGGTCTGGGGTCACCCTAACGAAATGGAAGTGCTATTGGGCCCCTGAAAACGGGACATGTAGGAGAGATTTTTGTATTTTGATCTGCTGGGACCTGGTGAATCTGAAAGACAACTGAAAGGCAAGGAGAGGGAGGGAATATGAGGCCCTTGGGTGTGAGGTGGGGGAACTCAAATGGGCATAAAGGGGATTGTGGAAACAAAAACGATGAAGACAGATGATTTGTGGGGAAGAGAGAGTTTGTCTTTAAAAGTCACTTCTGGAAAGTAGAAGTCATGGTCAGGCATCTCACGGAGTAGATAATAAATGTAGGCAACACGGCGCAAATGCTTTCCCTGCCTGGCACAATCTCTGCTTCAAAGCATCTAGTATTCAGACTGGCTAAACACAAAAAAAATGCAAATATAGTGGTGGGTAGTTATTAAAATTAAACACAAGCCAAAACCAGACCTGCTGAATCCGGGTCCATAACTAAATGCTTTATGACTTTGTGGGAATTTAGGTCCGGTTTCAGCTCAGGGTTTAGAGATAAGAGCTGGTCACAGGATCTACTTCCACGTCTGAGCATAGGGTTTAGTATGGATCTGTCACTGATTATAATTAATACGGTTCTTATAGAGCTGTTATACGTAGGCAAATTAAGACTTGCAAGTATGAACTGAGAAGCTGCTGTAGCACAGAGAATGCAGCCTGGAAGATGGTGTGACCGATGATTAGGGATGTGTTGACTAATAACAACAAATAACAGGGGGCTTGGCCAGATGTGTGTGGTTTAACGCCTCATGAAAATCTCTTAAGTGCACTCTAGGCATCTTCAGAAGCACAGAAATCTGCATTAATTGTTTTTAAAAGCACTGTAAGACGTATCTTTACAGTGCCTGAGGTCAATATACAACTCAAGTGAGTCACTCACATTATCTGTCTGAAATAGCCCAGAGCAGCAACTCTTTATATTCTGTAGGAAGATTAGGAAGTAAACATTTGGCATTCCCTGAAAATGCTACCGAATAGCAGAGGCCAATCTTCCCGCTCTGCCACGCTCCCAGCAGGGCTGCGTCTCTGGGGATGTGCCACCAGGAGCAGAATCCATCCTCTGTCTGATGGCAGAGAGCTGCCGCTCAGGAGCAGCGTTTCGTCAGCTGTTGCAATACGCTGCTTAAATCAACGCCAGTTACGGGGCCTGACCAAGGAAAAGAATCAATTTACTCTGCACCCAACTGTGAAATGTTCAACCACACGAGACACTTCGGCTGAAGCCTTGGGTAAAACCCCGCCCCGGCCGTGGCGCGTCCTAGGGCGGAATTGTGTAACTCGGTGTCCTAAAAGCGAGGTTAACGTCTACGCTGGGCACCTCAGAGCGCTTTCCTGCTGCCTGTCGGGAAAACCCCTGTGTGAGCTACACGCAGGATCACACAAACAAAAGGCGTTTGCAGCACATCAGTTGCGATCTACATACATGCCTTATCTTATACGTAACATTTCTGTGACATCTCGTTAGAGCCGTGGCAGGTCAAAGGCCCCAAAACCACACAGTCGGTTTTCTGGCTCTGTTTTTCACGCTATGAAAAGAGTTGATGTGCTCTAGGACGGACAAACATTCTGGGCCCGAAGGTGTCTCTGAACCCTGGCCTGCAGGGCCTCTTTTCAACAAAGGCAAGTGTAGGGTCCTGCACCTGGGCAGGAATAACCCCATGCACCAGTACAGGTTAGGGGCTGACCTGCTGGAAAGCAGCTCGGTGGAAAGGGACCTGGGAGTCCTGGTGGACAACAGGATGACCATGAGCCAGCAATGTGCCCTTGTGGCCAAGAAAGCAAATGGCATCCTGGGGTGCATCAAGAGGTGTGTGGCAAGCAGGTTGTGGGAGGTCATCCTCCCTCTCTACTCTGCCCTGGTGAGGCCACATCTGGAGTCCTGTGTCCAGTTCTGGGCTCCCCGGTTCAAGAAGGACAGGGAACTGCTGCAGAGGGTACAGCAGAGGGCTACAAAGATGATT
>VFFE01006833.1:563728-640807 GCA_008921705.1 Burhinus oedicnemus
TTATCCTCTCCACACCTCTCCTCTCCTCTCCTCTCCTCTCCTCTCCTCTCCTCTCACCTCACCTCACCTCTCCCTGATCCAGGATGCCATGATCCAAGGCTGAGAATCTGTGATGCCTTTGTCCCTGGAGGCTCTTCTTTCAGCATCAGCTGCTGTGAAAAAGATACACAAAAAGATCTTGGCCAGATCTGCAAAGGCTTATTTAAGACTTCTGCCTATGAGATGTAGTTGGTTGGGGCTAGAGTCTTGAGATCTTCCCTAAGAAATCTAATAAGTTGTAATTGTTATGACTCATTCATACAGAAAGCTAAACCCAGAATGACAATCTGAAACGAACTTGGAATCAGCATTCAACCAGTTTATGAAGTATTTCAGTAATTCATGCAGTACTGACAGAACAACGCAGGTATTTCAGGTCATTATTGCTCTGTACTTGCTTGAGATAACTTGGTATTTATATATGCAAAGGCTTGTTTTCTCACACTGGGATTAAGTGGAGGGAATCACTAATTTCAATCAGTCTTACATCTATAATAATTCAGCTCTCCCCAGCAGGCTGATTAGGTTTGCCGGATAAGACAGCTGTAGGATATCCTTTGGCAGGAGAGAATGACTGTTTGCTGAAACAGTGCTATCCATGGAGGCAGTTCATTTGGGAAATGCGAGCAGTGGGTGAGATGGAAAGGATGTGGCTGAAAGCTTAAAAGCTAATGGTGGGATAGGCTGCTTGCTACAAGAGAAAGCAGAGGACTTGCAGTAATTGTTGCTGTTTTTATTCCAAGTCATTGCTCTTTATTGGATTAGCCAAGCTAAAATCCCCTCTAAATTAATGCTTAGGAACAAAACATTTGGAATAAAAGAAATAATATTTACGTAATTAAATTTGTTTGTCCTCAAATTGCCTGATCTTCTTTGCCATCACAGAGAGTCATATTTTCAAATGTATATACTTTGATACTACGTTCAGTTCCAGCATATGCAGGTTTAAATTGTCCCTGAAGCACTGAAACAAGTGTTTTGGGCTTTTGTGAGACAAACTAAATCTGGGATTTGTATAGACCTGCTATGTGATATACATATAGGAAAAACCCCCTTTGTTTAATCTGTGGCATTCATTAAGCGAGATATAGTAATTGTCAGCCACCAAATGAGCCTGCACGGGAATGCCGTGGGACTGGACATGGAGAAGAGAGGTCTGGCTTCCATCCTCTTGGTCCTGGAGTGGGACCCATCTTAGACAAAGCATCTGCGTCTCAAGTTCCTTCATCATACTGTGAGGGAGGTAAGACTGACCTCCCTCGGAGCAATTTTATGAAAATCATGTTCATACTTGTGAAGCCCTCTGAGAAGTGTAAAAGGAACTTGTCTATCCCCAGTATCTCTGTGTAAAGAACTTCTGTGCACAAAAAATGATGAACAGGTTCAAAAGGAACTTGAAGGGCCCAAGAGATGGAGATCTGAGGTAGCAACGGGGTCCCAACGGGCCAGTAGAGGAAATTCCACATGGACCTGTAAGCAAAAAAATAAAGCTAACCAAAAAGCTTATTTGATGATTCTTAGTAGATTCCAGTACTCATAGAGGGGAACTTACCCACTCAAGAAACATTTCAGATGCAACTTTTCCAGATACGGTACCTGGTTTTGAGGGTATACCAAAATTAACAAGTAGATTAGCTCACATAGCAGATGGAGCAGAAAGAGAGTTTAATTTATTGAACTTGTAGAGATTGCGTCATGTTTTGAAATTTAGAAGTGAACTTAAAGTCTAGGTTGAACCTGACTGTACTTCATGCCGGAAAGACTGATTATAGCCTAAGATGGGCAACTTGATACGTTTTCATAACAATATTTTGTTAGTGTTAATAGGGAGGCAAATGCCAAATTGAAGATTAATTGAAGCAATAGACAGGAAAGAGCTGAAGTTTGACTGGGAATTCCTTAATGAGCAAAACACAAATTGTGCATCATTGTAAGTGACCCATAAACATTTCTGGGATGAAATATTTCTTCCTGTTAAGAAGTAAAGAGACATTCTTAAATTTAAACAAAGGGGAAAATTGGGAAAGAAAGATCTTAGCAATAAAAAGGCAGAAGGAAGAAGAGATGAGCAATAGCATGACAGGCTATTGGAATAGTTTGTATTTTCTCTAGAGAGTTGCCTTTTAATTTTCTGAATGTCTGATCCCTTCAGTGCTTTGCTTTGTATCACGAGAGCTCTGGACCCCGAGCTACCAACAGGCATACATGACACAGTACATGTCTGATCTCTTTAGGGGAATTTATATCGCTAATGTAGCTCCCTGGTATATGTAGGACATCTACCCGTGATGCAAGAGGTGTACATTAAATTGTCGCTTCTGCACACGGGGGCTGTAGTCCATCTTCCCCCAGAGGAGCAGTGCACGCAGATTTGCTGTTAGGGGCATCTTCTGCTTCTTCTTCAAACCTTCTTCAAAGGTTTGAAATGTAGTCATCAAACACCCAAAAAAGACTGAAAAGAGGGAAGTTTCCGAATATCAGACCAAAATCCAGTGCTATTCTTTTACAATTCTCAGTAATGACAACTAAATATGGAGTTGGCAATAAAGTTGGTTCAAAGTAGGAGGGATGGCAAAATCTGGCCCAGAATAGCAATCCAGCCTGCATTCTTTTCTCCAGATATGTAAGTAAATGATTTTTTTTTGAAAAAAAAATTAAAATTGCTGCTTAAAAAAGTAGAAGATCTTTTCATTTTCGTAGTTTTGATGAGGTGTTTTAGTAAGAAATATTCAAGGATTAAGGCTTATATAAAATTCTCATCCTGCAGGAAACTTTTCTTCCTCTGATTCAATTTCTACCATGGTTTTCTGTAGTAGAACAACCTCAGGCCTTGCATGGCAGAGGAGTAACATTTATTAAGCTTCAGTGGCAGGAACTGATCAGCTTAGCAAAAATGTCAGACATGTATAGTCACTGCAGGCATGTATAGGGAGTAACAATTCAGAAACCTAAAGTCCAAAACACACTCAGGAAATTAAATTGATAAAAGTCAAGCTTGGTCATTTATTTTCTGGCGAGCATGATGGAGTAGGAAAAGCATGAGAAAACAAGCTCTCAGGACTCAGAAGACCCGCTCCCGGCTGTGCTCCTGGTTTCCTGTGAAATCCCCACTGTGCCAGCCCTGGAAGGCATCTGAGCCTGTGCTGGAACAATTTAATTATCCATCCCAGAAACTTTGGCGGAGATGCTATGCACTTCACCTAGGGGAAGCTCAGGGCTGGACGCAAGCGATCTCCTCTCCTCTGATCCTGACAGGGAGGCTAAAGGGACCCTGTGAAATGCACCCGCTTTTCCTGCCACGACTAGAAGACTTTTTAGGCTTTTAATCTCAGAATCCTCCCTGGGGGAGGGAGGGAGCAGAAATGTACTGAAGAGGCAGCAAAGCCTTTTAAGGTCTGGCACGGTGATGGTCTCAGGGGTGGACATGGTGCCACCCAGCTGGAGTTTGCTGGCCTGCCCCATTCCTCAGCTTTCTTCTCCTTCTTTATGGGACGAAGGTGTGTGAGTCTGGTGCTTGGTGTAGGTCTGCCTCACTTACCTGCTTGCTGCACTATGAGTGTGGTGCAGAAGAACCATCCCAAAGGACAGCTTTTTGTTTCCTTGGTGTCGTGTAAAATGGGTCAGTATCCATTAGCTTTGGTGGTAGCTCTTTGTATGGGATAGAGAAGAGGGATAATGGATGAATCCCAGACCATGGAGGCAAGGGGGAAGGTCTGGAGAGAGGAAGATTTTTCCCTCGGTTGAGGAGGACTGGGTTAGAGACCACTTGGCCAAGCTGGACGTCCGTAAGTCCATGGGCCCTGATGGGATGCACCCACAAGTGCTGAGAGAGCTGGCAGATGTTATTGCTAGACCACTCTCCATCATCTTTGGAAGGTTATGTGGAACAGGAGAGCTGCCTGAGTACTGGAAGAAGGCCAACATTGCTCCAATCTTCAAAAAGGGCAAGAAGGAGGACCTAGGGAATTACAGGCCGGTTAGTCTCACCTCTGTCCCTGGGAAGGTAATGGAGCAACTTGTTCCGGATGTCATCTCCAAACACGTTGAAGAACAGGAAGTTATTGGAAGTGGTCAACATGGATTTACCAAGGGTAAATCATGCTTGACCAATCTGATAGCCTTCTGTGATGTTATAACTGGTTGGCTGGATGACGGGAGAGCAGTAGACGTCATCTACCTTAACTTCAGCAAGGCTTTTGACAGTGTCTCCCATAACATCCTCATTAGGAAGCTGAGGAAGTGTGGGCTAGATGAGGAGACAGTGAGGTGGATTGAGAGCTGGCTGTGTGACAGAACTCAGAGGGTTGTGATTAATGGAGCAGTGTCAAGTTGGAGGCCTGTAACCAGTGGTGTCCCCCAGGGGTCAATACTCAGTCCAATCTCGTTCAATATATTCATCAATGACCTGGATGAGGGGACAGAGTGTATCCTCAGCAAGTTTGCTGATGATACCAAACTGGGAGGGGTGGCTGACTCTCCAGAGGGCCACGCTGCCATCCAGCGTGACCTGGACAGGGTGGAGTGCTGGGCAGAGAAAAACCTAATGAGGTTCAACAAGAGCAATGGTAGGGTCCTGCACCTGGGGAGGAAGAATGCTAGGCACCAATATAGGTTAGGGGTGGACCTGCTGGAAAGCAGCTCTGAGGAGAAGGATCTGGGTGTCCTGGTAGAGAGTAAATTATCCATGAGCCAGCAATGTGCCCTTGTCGCCAGGAAGGCCAATGGAATCCTGGGCTGCACAGGGAAGAGTGTGGCCAGTAGGTCGAGGGAGGTCATTCTCCCCCTCTACTCGGCACTGGTGAGGCCACAACTGGAATACTGTGTCCAGTTCTGGGCTCCCCAGCTCAAGCGGGACAGGGCATGACTGGAGAGAGTCCAGCGTAGGGCAACAAAGATGACTGGGGGACTGGAGCACCTCCCTTATGAGGAAAGGCTGAGAGAGCTGGGACTCTTTAGCCTGGAGAAGAGAAGGCTGAGGGGAGACCTTATTCTTGCTTCTAAGTATCTAAAGGGTGGGTTGAAGTAGGATGGAGCCAGACTCTTTTCAGTGGTTCCCAGTGACAGGACGAGGGGCAATGGGCACAAGGTGGAACATCGGAAGTTCCATTCAAACACAAGAAAAAAACCCCTCTTTACGGTGAGGGTGACAGAGCACTGGCACAGGCTGCCCAGGGAGGTTGTGGAGTCCCCTTCTCTGGAGATTTTCAAGACCTGCCTGGATGCAGTCCTGAGTAATGTGCTCTAGGAGTTCCTGCGTCAGGAGGGGAGTTAGACTAGATGATGTCTAGAGGTCCCTTCCAACTCTGATGATTCCGTGATTTCGTGATGTGCTATTGGAAGATATGAATATTTATACAAAATATGGAAGCATGAATGAGTTATTGCAAGGGAATGGAGTAGCAGCATGTAAGCTCCTCTGCGTGGCCACTCTTACTCTGTCATGAAATGGAGGTGTTTACTTTCAATGATGATTCACTCAGTGTTAGCTAAGGTGCCTCTGTATACCGCTGCACTCGGAGCACAGACACATCTTCAGTCTCTAACTTAATGCTTTTCAACACACCAGGCCCCTGGGAGCCTACGGACTACTTCTTGGGAAGCTGTGAAAGCTGATGAAGACAAGCAAGCTTATGTATACCTGCGTTAACCTCTGTGTTTGACCTTTCTAGAGGATGCTTTCCACAGGAGCCCACAAAACCAACATGACTGGCCACCGCTGGTCTGGCTCATGGGCTTCAGTGCCTAAATGATTCCTGGAGGTATCTGTCTTCCTCACTGCAGACTTAGCACTTGTGAAAACCATATTTAAGCACCTAGCTCATTGTAGTTAAACACCTAACTCATTTCAGTTCTACTTGGATGCAGTGCAACCATCATGGTGGGGCATGGGGACATGCAATGTTTCCTGCTTCTCTGGCAGATAAAGCAGCTGCTTTGCTGTTTTGATTTATACAGAGATTTGAATCTGGCTCTTACTTCCAGTCTGTGGCCTTTCCTGGCATTGTTGGATAGGGATTTCTTTCTTTTCTTTCCTCTCTCCCCACTTTGCACAATATTGACCGGACCAGAGCACTGATTACGACCCCCTCCTCCCTGGTCAGTGCCCTCACCCCAGGCTGTAAAGCCAGAGTCTCCCTCCACGTCCCGGCTGGATCAGGGCAGAAGAAATGACGAGTTTGTGATTTCTGATGAGTTTAAGCATTCAGTGCTGCGTGGACAGATGGAGTCATGTGCGTGCCCAGAACAGAGCTACTCTACTGGGGGGATCCCAGCAGCTTGTGAATTTAAGCCCCTCTCAAGCCAGGGGGCCGCTGAAGAGGTGCTCCAAAGCCTTGCCTTTTGGATTGCTCTGTCAGATGTTTTCTGGGGATCTGGCTTTTTTTGTCATGTCCCTGTCCTACAAGAAGTACGTGACAGAGCAAGGATTTACATTAAAGTGTCTTGTCATCCATCTCCATCTATTTTAAAAATAGAAATCTTAAAAGAAAACTTATTTTGGGGTGAAACTAATTGTTGAGGGAAGGATAAAAGAAGTTGTTTATAAAGTCTAGGTCATTGGCTCACAAGAGAAGAGAAAATAGAATTTATGTAATGGGTCACATAGGTCACACTGTTCAAATTTCAGACTGTGACTGTTTAGAGGAAAATTTTCTCAGCAAACTGTTTGCAGAAGAATGCCCATATATTGGGGCTTGTTTAGATAAGAAATAATGAGAGATCTTCTTGCATGAAGAATGAAAGATCCTAAATGAAGAAAAAATGTCAGGTCAGAACATCAGCTGCTTAACTCATTAGCTTAATGGATTTGGCTCTCTCTCAAGTAGAAGTGGTTCTGCATCATTTTTCCTGGTGTTTTTTGTTGTTTTGTTTTTTATTTCCACAGTTGTGGACTGTTAATTTTAATCTGCTTTTTCTGACCCTGTGTTGTCTCAGTACCCCAGACCTTCTATAGAACATTTTCATATAGAACAAAAAGCCAAGCCCTGCCAACATGAAGCCATAAGATGCAGTTTTAGTTTTATGCCAGTTGGGAGAGTGGAAGCCTAAGAGGCTTTTCTGATTTTGCTGGATAAATTCACATTTTGACCTTTTTCTGCTATGAAACTGGTAAATATAGCAAAATGGGTTTTCACATCTTCAGGGCAGATAATTTTCTGTTTGAAATGCTGCTCTGAGGCATGTTCCTTTTGTTTTATGAACTTTCTCCCCAGCTAGAAAGAAAAGTAGAAACCTGACACTCCTAACTGGTTTGGACAAGCAAACCATGAGGGTCTGCAGATGTTTAAAGTGGTTACAAGAAAATGCCAGCATATTTGACCTTCTTTTTCTCTTTAGGAAAGTTAGGGAAAGATGCCCTGCCTTTGAACCGCTTTCTCCATTGAAAGAAAAAATGCATTTCTTCCGATAGGAAAAATGTCAAGGAAGAAGCAGCATCAAAAGGCGGTAAATTCCACCACAGACACTGACAGAATCTGAGTCATTGTGGCTCAGAGTGTAGCTGTCACCAAAGGTGGTTATTGGGGGTTTAGGGCCACGCTGACATGGGTGGACTCTGAAGACAGAGGCCATCTCCTGGACTCTGCAGAGACCTGCCCACTTCGCTGGATGCTATGGGCATCCCAAGAAGTGTGGCCTTTTGGGCTGTTCCTTGTGAGCTTTCCTTTTTGTGCAGGCCACCGTGTCCCACAATCTTCCCATTTTCGAACGGGAGTAAAAGCTATCCATTTCTCCTAGCTCTTGCTTTCTCTTCAGTTCTTTGGAGACTGAATATCTCTTGTTATGTGTACGCACAGTGCCCAGCATAACTGGACCTCTCTCATGATATGCCCATCTGTGATGAGGCAGAGTTCGCAGTTAGATGGAAATTCATACATGGAGCGAAAAGAAGATCCTTCTGCAATGAATGAAACTTCTTTTCCAATAGATAAGTCATAAAATTGGGACTGACTCTTATAGGTCCTTTTTCCTGTCTTTTGCTCAAAACGAAGCCATTTTTCATTTTATTTCTCTATCTATATTAGATTTGCATATTTTAGTGTCCCTGTCTGTTTCAAGTGAAGCACGGTGACCCGCCACATTTTTTAAAGACAATGTCCTTTTCTACTTCTTGCCAAGGTTTCTTGATGGGACAAAAAGCATATCTTGTCCTAAGTAGCACAGCTAGGGGGTCCAAAGGCATTCAAAATGCTATGTGCACATATGGCTACATTTATAGGATTTTGTTTCTGAAAAGACCTCCTATAATTTGTAAAATTATAGGAAGCCAGAGCATATGGAAAATAGGCAGCTTTGTCTTTCTCTGATATTTTTTTACTATCTGGCATTTAAAAGAAATAAGTGATCCTCAAAACCCCATGTAAAATAAGTGTGTCACCCAAAAAGCTCTGTATTGCTTGACTGGTTTGCTACACTATAGCTTCATATAGTTCCCAGGATAAAATAAATGTTGAGTTTCCTCTTTCCATGTAATTACACGGTATCATGCTTAGCCCGGGGACATCCTGACCACGGCAAAGATCACAGCTGTCATTAACATGTCACAGCTTCAGGACACCTCGGCTGCCCTTTGCCCCTGATCAGCATTAAAGCTAAACTCCTTTGAATGTGTGACACGGGTCCCATCAAACAGATCATGAATGTTCTTCAAACTGGTTATTTGACAATAAACATTAAGACAGCGAGTGGCCAGGTGACGTCAGAAGAGGAAAACAAGAAGCAAAGTGGTGAAACACAGCTGAGCAGGATCAAATGAGGAGGGCAGTACATCTAGTCCTGTAGCATGGAGATCCCCCTATTTACAGAACGTTAATTAGGCAGTGACTGATTTTTAAGGAGAGGCTGGATACTGTGGATAAAGGCTCATTATTATATTAATGCAGATAAACTGGCGCCCTGCAACATGTCTGGAGAAGTGTTCTGCATTTGTCTAAATAATGGAGATAAGGGAATTAAAAGCTCTGGGAGGCTGGAAGCCATCCTCAAGCTTCAGGCGGAGGGCGTAGGGCCGTGCAGGACCAACCACAGTCAGCACGGATGGGGAGAGGGAGTAAGGCAGATGTCGGCTCACAACGGGACCGCTTTTTTCTCTGGCATCTTGGTGAAGGGAGCAAAGGGGATGGATTTTTGCTTTTGATGAAATAAGTTCCTTGACTCTGGTGAGATTACATGGCTATTTCCCAGGTGAAGATCTCAGCCCTTTTCTATGAATGGACAGGTTTATGGCAGCTGCTCTATTTTGCATGAGATAAAGTGTAATTCTATGTGTGGGACAGATTGCAGCGTGCAGTCATTAGTGGGGCAAGACTGTGCATTATTTCTGTTCTTGGATGACTCTTCTTTATCAGAAATTGATAAGTTACCCATAAGACAGTTCTTTCTTTCAATATCTTGGGTTTTGTGAAGAAAAAGAATGCTATAAATCACGGTACTATCCAAGAGGTTAGGAAAAAAAAATATAATGGGGAAAAAAACCCCACTCATGAAAACAGAATCAACCAGTAAATAATTAAAATATTGAACAAAAGAGACAAAAGAGAAAACAAAAGAGATCAAAATCTTGAAGAGTGGTGTCAGTTCTTTTACCCCCATCATTTGAACTTAGTGACTGGGAAATGGGGACCTTTTTGCCTAGCTTATCTTTTTCTACAGCACCCACTGCTAGTAAACATAGGGTGTATGTCCCCATTGGGGAGTTGAAGGGGCTCTACCTGAGGAGTCACTTTTGCCTTCAGGGAGGTGGTGGGTGCATATGGAAATCATCACCTCTGCTTCCCCAGGGCACTGGAAAAAAATTCTCCTGAGTCCAGCAAATGCTTTTTGCAGGCGCTGCACTGATGTCTCCAAATCAGTTGCCTCAGTGTACCTCACCTTTGAGACTATATTCTCTGGTGCTGGCTAAGAGAGACCAGTTGTACTCTCTGTGAGCCATGAAGGCTAATGCAAACTCAATGTGAGGGGATTTGCCTGTTGCCTCTTTCACCCACATGGTCCAGAGAGAAACCAAGGCTTTGATTCTTCCTTTGTCCAAAAATTCAAAGTACAAGCTAAATTCAAAAAAGCATTTATCCTTAAAAAAAAAAAAAACCTGAACAAAAAACCGCAGCCATCTGTGAGATGAGATCCAGGTAGGCAACCAGCAAAGAAGAGGCAGATGCTTGTACGAGCTGCAGTGCTGTATCTGGAGATGTACCTGCGTCCCGTCAGAGCCTGACATCGTCCACAGGCTCTTGTGTCACCAGGCAGGTACGGGAGAGCGCATCTCTACAGCCTCATACAGGTTCCCCCAGCCTGCCAGGGGTTAATGGGAAAAGCTCCTACCGTGGTCCCTAATTTTGTAAATTCACTTTCTGTACAGCTGGTGAAGCTCCCTGAGCTCCTGGGCAAGCTCCACCGCTGGTTTGTGGATGCAGGTGGGGTCCACTGAGGTACAGCTGCATTTATAAAAGCAGCCAGGGGAGTTTGAAATTTGGCCTGAAGATATGGCTTTTAGCTAAAAATCTGCCTTTTTGTTGAATTCTTTTGAATCAAGAGGATGAAGAACCAGAAAAAACACCTTCCTTTTCCAGAATATTTTCGGATTGTGTTTTCAAGGACCCAATACCTGTTTCATTTATCATACCAGTAAGATTGATTCTCTAAAAGTCATATCAAGAATGCACAGGCTGGCTTTGTGATTATCATTTGACATCAATCCAGGGAGGAGGACATGATCTGCACCGTGGGCCTCGTCAAAATGTGACAGCTTTTCCCTTCAGTGCATTTCCAGAGCTGTGCCATTCTCCAAGGATGGCTGCGCATGGGGCTGCGAGGCAGAGCCGGAGCGCTAACTCGACGAGAGGGATGACTCTGCTGAGTCAAACAGTCAAATAAAAAAATAAAGGCATCTGCTGAGAAAATCACATTTAATTAGAAGGGAATAAAATGAACATGCTGAATAAAAGGAGACTGGAGCTGTTGCAGAAAGGAAGTTGAATCGATCCATCTGGGAATTCTCTGAATAATGATTATTATTAATAACACTGAGCACTTATGTAGCATTTTTTTGGGTCAAGTTCATTGCTGTGAATCATCACAACAAACGCAGAATGTAGGTTTTTCTTTAGCATCCAAATGTCACATCTAATTTATATTAGTTTGGTTATCACTATCATATGATACATGGGTGAATTCTGCCTTTGTTACTGAAGGGTTTTTTGCCCTCTCCTGCAAATAAGGATGTCATCACTTGTGCATCTCCTTAGTCTGTCTCCTGGCATATTAACCGTGGGATAAAATGTGCAGAACATAACATGGAATAACTGTTTTTGTCTCCGGTGTCATTTTAAAATGTGCTCCTTAATGCAAAAGGCAATTTCAGACAGCTCTTTTATACTTTGGTTTCAACAAACATCCTTTTATCTACCTCAGACCCCAGAACTCTGCATGAAATGTAACAGCACTCTCTTTGGTCTTGAAAGCCTGAACATGAACCCACCACCAGCCGAGTCCATGGGAGCCCAGCCACTGAAATCAGTACCCGTCGTGCACCACCCTATAAAAAACATTAACCACACAACCCTGCTTTCCCTCCTGAGTTCTTCAGATCTGGCAGCATCCTCAGATCCCTAATCGTTAGCAGCTGGGATCATCCACTGGGCATCGTACTTTCTGCAACGCCTTTGATAGCTGGGGTCCCCTTCTCCAATCTGGCATCAAGGCTTTGCAGCCTCAGCTGATCATCTGTCTCATGTGATCATACACATTATTTACAGGTCATTGTCTTAATCCAGCTACAGTTGAAAATTAACACAGGCCGAAGCAAGATTTTAAGTTATGATTGTTTTCCTGGCAAACTCTAGAGGTACTGATGCATAATCCGACCGAGAGAAATTGTTCTGAAGCAGATCTCCCCTTGTACAGACAAACTGTTGGTGTAAACAGGAGAGCAGGGAGCAGGTTTGAAAAACAATTGTGAAACAGCTGGTTTAAAAGACTCTGTTCGTGCTACAAATAACATCAGCAGGAACATTCCTGGAATAAAGGTGTCTTTTACTGGAGTAAATGGGGCTTGAGAGCTGTTTGGGAAATGTGGATTGCTAGCTGGTATATTTTAGATTCTCTTTTTTTTTTTAGATCTTTTTTTCCTAATTTCTGTTGATAAATGTAAGTCAAGGCAGAAAATCCCTGAAAACCCATAGACACAAACTCAGGGCTGAATGTTTTTAAGCTTGCCTAAGCTGATGGAGTGTCATGTTGCTTTCAGCTGCTCGGTTCCCTCGGAGAAAGGGCACGTCTGTGCAACGCGTGCTGAGTTCAGGCGACGGTGACAGACTGCAGCCATCAGAAGGGATGAGTTGGCTTTTCGGGCACCTCTGGTCATTCTTGTTGACGGCGTGTGACCAGCCAGCTTGGAGACACGTTGCAGCCCCTCGCCCTAGAGGCAAGTCAGTTCAAAGGGCGTTCGCTTCCTCTCTCGCGCGTCTGATATGAGAAACTGCTCCAAAACAGGAGCAAAAACAGATTTGAAGGAGTTGTCCTATGGCTACTGCAGTTTTTCTTAACCTAGAAAAGGAAAATGTGTTGTGAGGAGGGAGGCTTTGTGTTTTAATGTGTTTGTAACCTGTGTTCCCACATTCACATCAACACAGGAGAGATGGCCTTGCCAAAGCTGGGCTGGGACCCTGGGCTCCGCTCCCGTGTGCTCTCCAGACCCCTGTGAGGTCCCAGTTTGGCTTTCTGTCTCCGGAGAGGGAAGCTGAGCCTCCGAGCAGCCACGACCCTGCAGTCGCTGTGGAAGCCTGTGCCGGGTGTGCTGGTGCTAACTGGGAGTGATGAGGACATGCCGCAGGCTTTTCAGTTGTCCCATTCAGTGGATGCCTGACCAGATTGTGCAAGTGACCTCAAAGGTATTGTCTGCCCAAGAATTGTTATTTCCAGAATAACATTTTTCTACTCAGGGTGAACTAAATTGCACACATGCACACAAACACACACGATGTTTTTCTTCAAATTTTCTAAAGTCTTGTTCTGTATTAATTAAAGCACTATATTTTACAGAATAAGGTTCGTTTTTTTGTAGAAGTTTGTATGAATATGTCTGATTTTGGATGGACTGTTCCTGCTCTGATTATTGATTATTATTATCATTGTTGTTACTACTACTTAATTTTGCATTGTTTCCCACTAGGATGGGCATGTCTCCATCATCAGACTGGGTGATACCCCCTGCTGAAATGCCCGCATGCAGCAGCATCTGCCCGCTCACCATCAATAAATTCAGACCCTGGGAGCCACGTCCCGTGTTGCAGCAGTTGTCCCTGCACAACCGAACAGGCTGGGGCCGTTCAGCCCCCCAGGCATAGGTACTTATTTCAGGGTAAGATGGGTTGCCATCTGGAGGTGCCGTCTTTCACCACTGATGACAAGATTCTAGATAATTTAGATATATTAAACACCAGATTTTTAGTTTGGCTAAAATTAGGTGAGAGGAATCCTACCTCAGGTATTCAGTGGCTTTGTAAGTCAGGCTTTCTAAATCATAAGCGTTGAGAATAAACCTCTTCTCCCATATGACAAATGAAACTGAAATATTATCGATATCCCTCAAGGTGCTGGCAGCAAAAGTTGAGCCTGTTCAGACTACACGGTGCTGGGCAGAGAATGTTTCTCACTGTGTTTATACAGCAGCCAGCCAGGTATAAATTTCATCACAAGACTCATTTTCATAAATTAAAACTCTTTTAAAGGGAATGTTGAATTTAGAGCATCCCTCAAACTTATGATGGATTAGTTTCCTGTTTTTAAGGTAAATAGCATTTCAGAGTAGATTTTTTTTTGCTTAGAAGTGGTAAGTTTTAATTCTACAAGGTACTTGGCTCCATCTTCTGTGGTATCTTAACAACACAATTCCTACATGAAATCATAATTACTGAAATAAACTTCTGGTGCTTTTGCCCATGCCTGTTGCTATGGAGTAGTTCTACTGATTTTAGTAGGGCCAGTAAAGCTGCCAGGTGACCTTGTGGGTACCATACAGTCTGATGCCTCAGCTGGGGAACAGCTTGCTAAATTTGCATTTTTTTCTTACTGAACAACCTCCCTGAATACAGCCGCGGGTCAGAAAGATCACAATCTGAAAATGAGGAGTTGCTCAAATGCAGCCGAAAACCCAATTTGGAGACCTGAGTTCATATTGCAGGTGATGAGGCATGAAAAAAAAACCCCAACATAGCTGCTGAATCTGTAATTTCTTCAGTCAGGTACATTCCTCCACCCCTGTAAAGCCTCAGTAATTCAGATGTGCACCATTGGTATTTTCAAAAGTTAAGAAAAGGATAGACCCAGAGATATCTCCCACTCCATTTTCCCACTGGCATTTTTCAAAGGAGAGTCAGATTATAACAATTTTGCTTTAGTGATTGGGGCAGGGAGAAAAGATGGCCTGAAACAGTTTATGCCCCATTGTCATGGAAAATTGCAAATAGTTGCTGCCCACTTCCAGACAGGCACCACGCGTATACGTATACCCGTATGTGTGTGTCGGTGTGCCTACACCCAGGAGGCACGTTTGAGTAGCTGTTGAATTGTAGCTGTGTCTAAGCACTGCCCAGGGTACCAGGAAAGAGCAAGGTGGAGTTGACTCGTGGTCGTTCGTCTGAGGGATTTCTCATGGTTTGTTTCTACCTTCATGCATGGTCCGCGTCACCTGTTTCAACTGGAAGACGCTGAAAATATCCTTCATTCCCACTGACACAGTGAGCAGGATGATTCTCTTTCGGTGAGACTCTGCTTATCTCTGCTAAGTGGTTCCTCTGTTCTACTAAGGTCTCTTTCTACCAAAATATCTGAAGATGAGGCAATTCTCCTCTAAAAGCTGGGCATCCACTCATTGCTTTAGGCAGAGAGGAGAGGATGAGAAGAACAAACCCAACCTCTGCTTTGGTAACGAGACAAATATGCAACGTTCAGGGCTCCCTGGTAGAGCTGGGCAGGTGCTGAGTTTTTACCTTGTTGGTGGAATTGGAGGGGGGAGGGGAGGGGAAAGAAGGAAATGTGTTCAGGTAGAACCAAATTAAAATATGGGGTTGTTTTTGGCAAAATCAAAAGATTGTATTTTGGGCCGATCCCAAACATTTTGGAGTTGGAATATTCAACCTTTCTGCTGTGTCTCAGTCTGTGACATATTTTAATGCCCAAAATAAATGTTTTGCCGTTTCAGAGTACCCTCTTCTCCATTCCATTTCTAACTATTGCAAATATTTTATGAGTAAAATTCACTGCTAATTTTGAACTGAATTTCCAAATAGTTTTGATGCTCCAAAACTATAGGTTTTAAAACAAGTAAGTTGAATTGCTTTTATTCAGCTCTGCCCTTGACTTTATTCACAGATATTAAATTGATTAATTCTTGGACAAGAGCTGACTGAAATTCAGTGTCTTACTTTTGGTAGGAGTTTCAGAGATGGAGCAACCTCACTGCAGACAGACTTTTCAGAGGGTTTACCTGTCCAATTCAAGTGGCCTTTAAAGAAGGGAAACCATGAGTTTCCAGAGGCTTGTAACTGGCAATAGAAAAATCGATCTGCTTGTTAAATTTAATCCCTTCTCCAAAGACTGGAGGAATTAGAGATTCTCAATAAAACATTCAGAAGTTACTGTTGGGTTTTGTTTTAATATCTTTTCCCCAAATACCATTTTGGGAAGCAACGGAATTGTTCTTCTGCAACTCCTAGACAAATACAAAGGTCAGCATGCAGCAGACAGCATGGAAAATTTCAGCATGAACTGTTCACACTTGAATAGGTTATAAGCACGCTGGACACTGGGTCTTCAAATAGAAAAGCTCAAGGAAAATTACCACTGTATCTGGCATCCACATGTACTCTATGCACTTTTTGAGCTTCTTACCACCCAAACTTGGTCCCGCACGATGCTTAAAATGAAGAGGGGATAGGTGTCATCCATTCCTGGAAAGTTTCGCAGGTGAGTTTTCTGCTCCAGAGATTCTCTGAGGAGCCATTGAAGGGACACCAAAGGCATGCAACCTGCCGGAAAAGTTTTACTTGACAATTCATGATGCTTTCATCACCTGCCTCTAAAAGTTGTTACCAAAAGAATGACTTTGAGCAGCTCAAATCTGTGTCCATCAAAGCAGTCTGGTCCGCCAGCCAGCCGGTCGATAGGTTAGTGTGACCTCCTGCTTCTAGCGCAGCTTGTTGGGGAAAAGACAAACAACTTTCCTTCCCCTGAATTCACAGGTGACAAGGGACAGAGCCTTTGAAGCAAACAAGGCTCTGAAACGTCCTTGTTTGAAATTCCCCCCAAAATTCTTGCATTATTATTATTATTATTATTATTATTATTATTATTATTATTATTATTATACACAGTGTTTCAACATGATTAAGCTATCACCCAAGCAGCCAGCAGCTCCGTTTTGTGGGCACAGAGCCGTGCACCCCCTGGTTATCCCCTGCAGGGATTTGGCTGCTGGTGGCCAGGCAGGGAGAGCAGGGCATCGGGAACTGGGATGGGTCCCTAACTCCGTGCAGGTTCCACGCGTGATGCCGGGCAAGGGGCCGCGCGATGCCTCGCCGTGTGTGGAACGGACAGGCTGATGGGTTCTCCTAGTCTCCGACTTCTCCGAGCTGGTCACAGGTCCAGGCAGGACTTTCTCCTGCTGCGTGGGTGCAGTGCTGGGACCTCGGTGATGCCTTCGGATGCTGTTGAGCGCGGGCAGGAGGGATCTGGCTTTCAGCAGCAGAGGCAGCTCCCTTCCGTTTTGCTCCTAAACGCTTGCCTGCCTTTCAGCTACCACCGGAGAGGTGGAGCAGAGGGGTGATCAGGTGCGTTTGTATTTTAATCTCTCTCTAAAAGGAACATATAGGCTTTGAAATATTTTGTTAAGCAAATGGCTGCAAATGAGGTGTGAAGCCCCCAGCCTGGATCTACGCCTCGTTCTGCCGTTTGTTCTTCTCTCCCCACCCTTGTCCTCCCTTGCACCCCGCTTTTTTTTTTTTTTTTTTTTTTTTAATTTTCCAGTAGGCATCAATTAGGTGAGGGCTTTTCATTTTAAACATTGGGATTTATACTCGGCCTGCTAAGGCTGTCAGGTCTAGTTTGCTGCTGAACAGTTCATGCTTTGGTGCTGGACAATGCATGAATGTTTAAATTGCTTGAAATGTCTAATTGAATTATCCTCAAATTACAAATCAAAATAGGAAAGGCTGTCTCTGGCTCACAGGCTCGTTCACTGGGATGTGTCTGCCATTCCCCTGCTTTTCTTTATGTTTTCTTTTCTGCTTCCGACTACGACTGTGTTAAATGAAACCTTAAATACTGAAAGCATTTCTGTTTGCGTGTGCAGGGGGAAGCGATGCCGAACGTAAAGGAAAATTTATTCACGTTCCGGCTCCAAGTTCTTTTTGTGCTGCATGAAAAAGAGTTCATGAAATTTATATCAATGCATAGGAAAGCAAAACAGCCAGCTGCTATTTACAAAGAAACTTCCTTTCTCTTTCAGCCACGGCAATATATAATATAAAATACTTTCAGGCAGATATATAAAAATACCATTTAACTGTTTTTTTTTTTATGAGAGCACACAGATTAAGGAAACCAACAAGCCAGAAAGAAGATTTGATGTATCTAGCCAGCGCTCATGATAAAATCAGCTTGTTAAAGCCTTGCCATTTATACAGTGAGGTAGAAATAAAAGCCTGTAGGATTTTCTTTTATAAGTTGTGAAGGGAGGCAGAGCTGGGTCTCCATGCGTCACATTCACCCCGCCCAGCCCCCTGCCCAGAAGCACCAGAGAACTGCAGTAGCACTTCTGTCATGAGAATAATATTTTTATGGCATTTTATAATGTACAATAAAGGGGGTTCCTCCACCCATCCTCAATTGTTTTGCTGCTATACCTTAAATTATTCAGTGATTGTCTGTACCGGGGGCACAAAAGCAGTGTCGGTGCTGCATCCTGCATCCAGCAGCTGCCCCATCCCTCTCTCTTCCCAGAAAATCCCCCTTCGGGGGCTATGCGCTTCACCCAGGCGTTGCTGCATTCCACCGTGGCTGCCAAGACCTCCCATGTGCTATATGTTAGCCGCTCAGGTAAGGAGCCCTTGCCAGGACTTGCGGCACAGTACGGATGCTCACACCGGGACGGGCTGGGCAGGGAGGATGGTGACATGGCACAGGCACTGCTCAGACGCTCAGACTAATCAGGAGAATTGCTAATCCCCAATGGATACACCAAATTGTGCCACGGTGCAAGAGAGGAGCAGCAGGACAAGTGTTTAAATGTGGCAGTGAGTGCTTTTGTTTTAGCTAGCACCAAAAATAAAACAAGTTCAGAACATGCCAGGAATCTTGGAATTAATATTCCAAGTATTTTTTCCTGAGTACTAAAAAAAATTAATTAGATCCAGGCCACTTTCAAGGGCAACTTCTCTGTTAGCTTGCAATTAGACAATTGTTTCTGTGCTATAAAAATGGTTGAAGACATAATAGTTACGAAAGAACCTTAAGGAAATGGCTTAGATAAAATCTTTATTAAATGGAAGATCAGCTCTGAAGGGATATTTTTGATAGAAAAGAAAGATCTATTAATATTAAGAATGTTAACACTTTGGTAACTGAAGACTAATACATACTAAAACATCAGTTGCAGGTTTTTTTTAAACATCTGGTTGTTTTGGAGGCAAAGATTACACCTGCATGAATCAAGCATGCCCAAATCAGAGCATCTCTCAGAAATGGAGGAAGCTGTAATTTGAAACTAATTGTACTGGACATCTATTAAAATGATATAGACCTTGGCAATGCATGTGTCCAGATGAAACCAGTGAAATGCACTTGATAATGATTGTGTATTACCAAAATCACATAATACACTGCATCTCTCTCATTACAAATCTCTTGCTCCCTCTCCAAATAATATTAAAACCTGGTAATCTAATTTCTCTCTTGGTATTGTAAGGCTGGTTCCCAGTGATGGGGCAGTGGAGGAAGAGCACACCAGGCAACACTAAGCTCTTCAGCATGGCAAGTTGCTGTGTCTCATACTATTTAGCAGTATTTTCAGCTATGCTCAAAACATAACCCTGGGTTTTAGGTTAGGAGCTCTTCTGCTGTGCTCTAGTCTTAATCAGGTTTGCACCAAATACTCCCTTGCTTGCTGAAGAGCACCAGTACTTGGGCCACTTTTTAACACGCTCATTCGTTGGTTGCTGTGACCATCTCTAAAGCATGGATAAAGCTCAGCCAAATGGCAGGGATATTATTACTGTTACTAGGACTTGAGGGATCTCACCTGAGTTTCACCAGGGCTGTGCCCTACCTTTTTCTGCTGACTGGTTTTCTGGCAGTCACTTCCCAGTTGTGGCAGTCTCCTCTTCAAAGTGACGTCCTTCTTCCTCTGCTACAGACTGGAGGTACGGATGTTGACCCGGCAGCTTTGATGCCTGAAGAGGGTGCCAATGGCCTCCAGAGGCATTTTCTTTCTCAGTGGTCACAGGGAGATTTTAACATGGAAGTTTTCTTTTGCAAAACATGGCTGATATTTAAGTCTGCTGGATATCATAGTATATGCCATAATATACCATTACAGCCGCAATGGTTATTGCTGAACTTGAAATGGCAATTGTGAACTCATTAAACTGCCACCTGCTCATTTTGCATTAGCGTTGGTCTGTTCTGTTTAAGGGCTTCTTTAAATTGGGATATGAAATCATTCCCAGGGGACCGATGAAAACTGTTAAGCACTAGGAATCAGGCAGACGAATTTTTGTACCGTGAGGGCATCCTGTCCTGGGAATTAAAGGCAACTAAGATGCCCCCACATTTAACATAAAATCCCACCCTCCCTGGCTCAAATCCAGCTGACCTCACTCAGGGACCTGAAGGTGCCTGGGGGGTTACTTTAGGCTGGGGATGGAAGAGCCCTGCTGTGAAGGAGGGTTCAGGCTGTGGTAGCCCCTTGGCTCCAGAGGACCTCCCACAGGCTGTGCCTTCACCCCTGCCTGGGAAAGGCATCAACCTGTGAGGGGTGAATCCTGGCCAAAGGATCGGGGTTTGGCTACTATAAATCAGTGCTGATCTGCTGAAGGACGGGTCCAGAATTTGGTTTTGTTCTTGCGTGAGAAAGGGAGGGTGAACTCCACATGGGAAGTTAGAATATAAAATAGTGCACATCATCTCTTGCACCCTAATAAACAAAGGTATGGAGTATTATGCAAAAGATAAAAAAATCACTCTAAAACTACAGTATGTTGTTAGGGAAACTTGCAGCACCTCTGGCATAAAGAGAAGGGGGTTCTTGAGCTTTGGAGGGCTGCAGGAATGTATGAGTGTAAATCCTTCATTTACGGGGCACCAGCAGTGCACATACCTGGGACTGAAACCGCAGGGTTAGATGAGACTGAAGCAGCACCCAGGTGGCCACAGGCACGAGCAGCAGCCACGGGCTTCACCAAAACCAGACCGGAAGCTAATTGGGTTAATTGGGGCAGTAGGAGAAGTGCCTGAAGAGGCACTGCAGCCCTTCCTCCCTTCAGCGTTTCTTCAACGGGTAGACTCTGTTCCCAGCTACATAACCAACAGGACGCAGGAAACTTTTTACAAGTACATTTTTATTTAAAATAAAAATTAATTATGGTGCCTTTTTAAAATAGGGTACTGCACAATCTGTATATGCAACACAGTTTTTGGTACGGAACATACTTATTGAGCAATATCCTTAAATACTAAATATATATTAATGGCTTGTTTGAGAAACATGACAACATTAATTCTGATATTTTTTTTTCTCTTTAGTCATTTAACCACTGATACAGATTTCCTATAAACAATATTCGTTTTCATCTGTACATGTGGTACACAGTCAAGAAGGCAGATCTTAGAATATTTACATTCATGCATTGATTTAAACACACTATTTTGCAGTTTAAAATAATATATTTTTGTTTGTACAGGTGCAGGGAGTATTGGAAATACATATCTACCACAGGCCTGATTCTCCGTTGCTTGGCAGCATCTATGGTCATGACCTGGCTGGAGCAGGAGGCCCACACTCGCTTCACATGCTGTGACCATATGGCATGCAAGACTGGACAATTAGGTCTCTGTATAGATATATATCAATATATTTATATCTTATACTTAGTAGAACTCTCCTCTTTCCTTCCATGTCTGTTTTTGCAGCATCTAACCAAGGTAGAGATGCTTTCCCGGTCACACCGCTGTGTCGGGTCTGAGGCCTGGGGCTTCAGCTCCACCTTCTTGGTGCTGCTGAGTACCGAGGAAACTCAGCTTTTTCCAGCTCGGGCCCTAAAGTGCATTCCCTGCTTGCGTCTGCTAGTGGTGATCCTTAAGAAGAAATTTTGAGTTGACGCTCCCCCTCAGGCTGACCACAGCAGTTTTCTGGGTCTGTCTGGTGGTGGTCAGAGCAGAGCAGATACCTTCTGCATAGAAACTGGCTACCTTTGCCTCTGCCTGGGATCCGGCTATTTTGTGAATGGAGCTATGCAGGGCCTTTCTATGCCTGATATTTTGGTGGCTAAAAATAAAACTCGAAATGCTTGTAAAGCTGTATTTCAGATTGCCAGTTCCCCAGACCCAGGGTCACTGCTTCGTGAAGCCCTTATCCATCAAGTCTATTCCTTTCCCTTTGTATTCAATTACAGTGCAATAAGGAAGCACAGAAGCCTCTTTCACAACGGCTTTGCCAGTAGTCTGTCGTGTGTTAAACACAACCTGCAACCACATCAGAAAACTTCAGAAATCACTCTCCAACTACACCGCCTTTCTGGCCCCTCCTTTCTGAAGACTTCTGCTTCCAGTATACTTTTCCAAGAGCTTTTCTGAAGATCACCTTAAAGTTTGGTACAATGTAGTCAACTATACTTAGACGGGCAGGAATCTAATGGCAAACCCACCCCGTGCGGGACTTCCCATCCGTCCCCGCCATGCGGCCGTGCGAGTGCTGAGAGCAGAGGCTGTGGACAAGCAGAAGAGCAGCTCTCTGCCTCTCTGCTGCGGCTCTCCTGCAGCCGAGGGATTAAAAAAACACACTGGGGAACGTTCGTTTCTGCAATATTACGGCAATGATGTGCCCACATGTATTTATTTACTATCAGCATGTTGGATATAACGATAGCGTAAATCGGCCTATGCAAATAGGGTGCATCCATAGCTCTGAAGATACTGCCACAGAGCTGGTAAGGTTTTTTATCTTGGTTATACAGATGGGTAAATTGAGGCACAGAGAGGCAAAATTACTTGCTAGTAAACAGCAGGTCAGCGGCAGAGTTGAAAATAGATCCTAGTCCTCATGCGCTGCTCCTCGAAATGCCCTGCCTCCCCGCTCTCCATGAAGTTTTTAATGTTGATGTTCTCCCGAGGAGACCTCAGGGGGCCTGGGGTGGGTTTGCTCGTGGGTTATGTCAGGCACCAGGGTCTTCTCCAGTGAGGACATTTTACCGTCGCCATCACTGAAAATCAGACCGTGTTCGGTGACCATCTCTTTAGACTTTTTCTTGCAAAAACAGACACACTTTGATGGACATAATGAATTACAAATCCCTTTTGTGATTTTGGCCTTACAGAACATGCTTTTAAAGCTGTATTAGGAAACAAATAAAATCAACAACCTTTAGGAGAAAGTGCTAATCCTGAGCCTGTATCATGCTGAACTCTTCTGCATTCATACTTTATACTCTCAGCTAAACATGCAACCAGTCCCAAACTATGCCACGTTTAGGCGGAAACAACTGGAGTAAAAAAAGAAAGGCAAACATAGGTAACTACACCAAAATAAATGTTATAGCTTAAAAAATATTCTAGAAATATACTTGCAATATTTTTATTATAATATTTAGGGGCTAAGTGCTTTAGGCAATCAACATTTGGGATAATAGACTCAAAGTGTGAATTCTGTCATTTTAATCCCACTTTGGATCTAAGAACATATCACTGTGTCTTGTGCAAGCACACAACGTGAATATGGCAGGGAATGATCCCACTCCTGGGCAAAGGGTTACTTAGTCCCTTTCACTTTTGTAATCGCATTCACTTCTCAAGAAAGTCTAGCCTTTAAAAAATAATTTCATGTAGCTAAACTTCTACATAGTAATGACAGGCTAAAAAGCTAAATTAATAACTCCATAAATTCCTCAACAGCAATATATAGCAGCATTTCATTTTATCATTGAAAAGATACTTATATTTACATACACCCTATTGTTCAATAGGTAATAGAAAACTAGAGATGGGCCTGAGCTGAAAATCCTGATTTGAACATCCCGGAGCTTTTTCGGGGAAGGTCTGCAGAGCATTGTCTTCCTCTACCATCAGCCCAAACTCTACATCCCAGCGACAGATCAACCGCAGACAGGAATGCGTTCAAAACCAAGGTCTGATTTCTGCAGTTCAGGCACATCCTTATAGAAAACTGAAAGCATCGATGTGTTGCAGTACCGAGGGACACAACGGCCGGGGCGCAGCCACGTCCTGGAGTGAGACTGGGTCGACGCCTGGGAGTTACTCACAGACACAGGGACCGAGTGGTATGGAAGCTTGACGTCCAGACAAGAAGCCAGAGTGGAAATTTGTCTTTCACTGCATCACTACTTTCAGCACAGAGGTAAATGGAGACATACACGTGGAGGTGTGACATGAAGGAAAGTTTTCAGGAGGTGGGGAAAGACCAGCGCCTCGGCTAGTCTCATCGCCTTTATCCTAAGGGTTACTTACTGAGTCTAACCTGAGATCCTACGTGAAATGAATTTGGGTGGATTTGGCTTTGCTTTGAGTAGTCTGCAATCCACGTCACAGAAAGTACACTATGCTGTTAACGCTGAATTTGGCACGATTGGCAGTCTCTGCCCAGGAGAGGCAGAGACTGAGTTAATGTGGGCACAACCAGCTTACCAGACCCTCAAAAGTGGTCGTCCAAGCCAGGCCTACAATGTCCTTGGTGGGTCAGTTCAGGAGACTCGACACTTTCAAGAAACAACACTAATCAGTGAATGAAGAGGACTTCAAAGGGCTGCTAGTCCTTTCAACACAATCCCGCCCAAATACTCACACAGGACGTAAGGAACATCTTTCCTGTAGGGGTTTCCCTGGGGAATCAGTGTGATGCAAACACAGAGAAATGTGTAGAATTTCACAAAGGAAGAACTTCTTAAAGGTAAAAAATAAAGAGTAATGCAAAAAAGGAGGCTGATTATGAAGTAATAATGTTCAAAGCACCTCAATAATATCTCTCTTTCAATAGCAATGTTAATTGCTAAAATCTTACATTATGATTTCTTTTGCCTGAAAAGTCTTCAGCCATGGAAATTGCATAGTCACCAGACCGCAGATGAATTTTCTGGGGTAAGTCACAAGTTCATGCAATTTTTGGTTGCTTGATGGCTTAACAGAAATCTTTTTCCCTTTTTAATAATGAAATAATAAGAAAGATAAGAATGAAATATAAGCATACAAAACTGCACAGGCTGGAGAAGCATATAGGTGACACCTCCTACCCATGATCCTCAGATCCACTTAAAATAAGCCACTGCCACTCTGGCAGATCACCTTCTCCTCGAAATATCTTATTTAAGCAGCTTTTTTTGGACACTCAATTCAAACTGAAAAGTGGGGGGAAGAGAGGAAGAAGACGAAGCGGGAGGCATCGCAATATCGCTTTCACGAGATGCAGCATGCAATGCTTATGCCTTTGTGAGACCTTTTCTCCGGGCAGCCCAGGTGGGCGAGTTTATCCTTCCTTGGAGAAGCAGCAAGCCTGAAGAGCAGACTGCTTTTCTCTTCTGAATCACTGATGCGTGCGCTATTTCTGAAATGAAGTCCTTGGCCACAGAGCTCCTTTCGTTGCCTTATTTCACCCACCTTGCATACTCTGTGTGTGTGCTTTGAAAGTTTACCACCTCCTGTGCCTCGGCGGGGTTCCGGGGATTATACGACCGCATTGTTATCAACTGTTTTGTTGTTTTGGGAGGAGGTCATTGCATATTCAGCCCGACTGGTTCCGTTCTCTTCTTTTCTCATTGGTTTCCTTGGGTGATCCCAGGTTCGGTGATGTATAGGCAGGGCAGGGGGAGAGAAAGGACAGAGATAAACATCTTCTTTGTCAATACAGATTGAAAGCAAAGACATATAAGGTGCATCATAACATTGAACTTTTCCTCTCTATTTTCCCTTTCTGAACACAGGTCAAACCAGCAGTTAAATTTTATCAATCCTCATGATCCACCTGGAAGATGAGGAGTCTGGTCCTAAGCCCTGTGGATGGGCTGTTGGTCTCCCTGTGTTAGCCTGTGTACAGATACAGGTGTGCATGTTGCACGAGACAAAGGCTGCTGGAAGGGAAGGAGAGCCCTCCACCACCACCTTCATCCCTGGAACAGAGCCTTGTGTGCTGGGTCAGGCTCTGCCTTGGGGCAGTCCTGGGCCTTTCTCCTCAAAGTGCAACATCATTCAAACTGGGATGATGACCAGTCGTGCCCACTGAGGACCCAACTCACTCACCAGTCATCATAAAACCACCATGTTTGGTCACTAGGAGAGGACTCATCTGACCAGTCTAGATTTGTACATCTGTGGTGACCACCCCAGACTACCTTCACAGAGAGACACAAGCACTTTTAAAACAGTTCAAAACAGCTTAAAGTGGATGCCCAAAATGTCAGATGCTTTGTGCCCAAGGCATTGGTGTTTCTCTGCATTGTCTGTGAAGGAAGGGTAGTTTACTAGCCCAGACGCAGATTTTCACGTTCTAGGCATCTGAGTTAGTGGCTGAAATATGGTGCCTGCTGTGATCTACCGGTCCCCCAGCACCAAACACTGAAGCATCTCCTTTTTATTTTGTTTGGTGGCTACTGGCACTATTTGGTAACACAGGCCAGGACCACCAAAGCTAATTGTGTGGCAATTCAGGAAATGCCCAGCAAGCGCAGAAATCGAACAAGCATCTGCACATCACAGAGCAAAATCATCTTATTTGGGATTTTGAAGTGACTCTGAAAAGGCAGACCTGAGCGTAAGTCCCATAACAGACCATGTTACATCATGTAAGTGTTTCCTCCACAACTTCTCTCTCTTAAGCAGTGTGATCTTAATTTAAAGCGGAAGCTGTACACCTCGTAGGAGGAAGAATATTTGTGCTTTCCAAAAGGGCAAAAAGAGGACCAGACAAACAAAAGTAATACAACAGTCAATCTGTGCTATTGTTCTTGACATTGTTTAACAAAACAAACAACAATTAATAAAAACATAGTTAATGACATTTAATTTCAGTGAAGTATTAGTGAAAGTTTTATGGAGAATGATTACAGGAAGATAAATTTGTTTTGCTTGTAATCTCAATGAAAATACTTCTGATGGTGATACCTTATGCTGCTCTTCAGCTGGTAAGAGTTAAGGCTTGTTAATATTGTCTGCGATTCCAGCTGTTAGAGAACGGAAATGGAAGGGAAGGGGAGACGAAGAGCTTTGTTGAACCCTTTTTCAGCCATTAACATGCTGTGCCGTTTATATCTGACACAAGCTCCTGCAGCTCTGTCTTTCATGACATTGTAAAGCACCCATCCACATCCCTGTCAAGAGCAACGGAGAATCTGATGGCAATACTTTTCTGATTTTTTCCTGCACAGGAAAAATGATGCAGCTGTCTTTAAACTTCTCTGCTCCTTTCAAAAATTCCTTTTTTTTTTTTCTTCCCCTCCCCCTCCCCACCACGTTCCAACCCTAACAATCAGCTCTATGAATGGCCAAAAAACGAAGACATTTTGGCCACTTCTACTTGCTATCTGTCTGCTGTTTACCCCTTCTTTCTTTCTTTTGGTCTCTTATGTGTCTCTGCACCTCTCCACTTCCATTTTCTTTCCCTGTCTAGCCTTCCTCTTCTTTCTTCATGTTAAAAAATGTCTTCCTCTCATTTTAATCTACATTTTTCTTTTTTCTAGGAGTGATTTCAAAACTGACTTCTTCAGTCCTCCTGAAACTCTCTTTCCTTTCCTCCTCCCTTTTTCTCTTCAGTTTCTCTTCCCAAGAGTAGCCGTTTGCTCTTTCCCCTCCCCAGGCTGGTGTCCCAGCACAGACCCGGGATGTTCGGAGACTCTCCTCCCATGGTGAGACATCTCTGGAGACGCTGTGGAAGAGGCTGCCAGTGATATTACGCCACTGGCACTAACACGCATTGAAAGTGCATTTTTTTCAGAGCCTGCAAATAGTGGGATGGAGATTTTATCAGGGTTCTGCTTCTGCCTTATCAACTGCTGAGGGTTCGTGCTAGCAAAGCAGAGCAACTACTTTCTTGGGTCTCAATGAAATGGCTATTTGAGGCCTTTATTTATTTATTTATTGGCAGACACAAAAGTTCAGGCTTGGAGACTGCTCTGTTTAACTCCTTCACTCGATTTGTTGCCACATGCATGTCAGGCATGGATTTAGGGTCAAACTCGCCTCAGTTACAGTATTTGAATCACTGGCTTGGCAGACTTGTATGCACTTGTCACAGGGATTAAAGTTGACCTATGTATTTAAACATGCAAAGTCATCTTGGCCTGTTGTGATTTTTTAAACTGCCCTTTCGCATTAGGGCACTAGCTCTTTTTGCGTCACCAGCTCTGTGTGTCACTACCTTTTTTTTTTTTTTACCTCAAATTTCATTGACTGTTGAGATCCAAGCATGCAAGTTTTCCTCTTACACACCAAAAGGAACCCTTTTATCCTATTTTCTGCCTGATAAGCTGGGTTATGCATGACCTTCCTACACGGAATACCCCAACCCACCTTTCAGCTAAGTGCTGTGGCCCTGTGTTTATGCATTTCCATTCCAGGGTTGCTCTTCACTGGTAAAAGGGATGTTTCAGATTAGTGAGGGAACGAGTAGGGAACTATTTGTATCTGACATACTCACTTGGTGGCAGGTGAAACGGGCTGTTCACTAACAAGTGGTTTGCATTGCTTTACAGTATGATTTGCTACACATTGTGCTTTGATGTTTAGCAAAGGAATTGGTGCACTCTTCACGCCAAACATCTGCGAATGAAAGGTACATGCAACTCTGTACAGCTTAGTACACGCCTGAAATGATGCGTCAGAGTCCATAATGACCTCTCCACCATGCATGCATTAATTTGCATGAGTCCTAAAATCAAGAAAGCATCAAACAGCCATTTAACAGTGTATTTCACACATCAAGCTTCAATTTCAGATGAGGTTCTGATCACTTTATAAATCTTATTTATCAAAGAAATTCATATTGGCTTGTCACATTGGCTTGTACCAGTTCTCTGCAGAGTCCTGTGTAAAGGTCAATGAAATGATGCACATTCGAACACAATTTGTAAGTTGTCTTTAGAAAATTTTTTAGAGGAGGCACAGTTTTTGGCCCTTGATCGTGTCTAGGCACAAAACTCAGTTGATATATTTGACAAAACCCTTCCTGCCAGCTTCGGCTACCAGTGTAAATTTGGCATAGACCTCCTGTCTGTAAGGCAGTTGTGTGATAGAGTACTAGCGGAGGGTTTCACCTTGTGTCTCACTTGCACGCACTTAAGAAAATCCTATATATGTGACTTCTCAGACAAAATCAAGCAAAAGCTGAGCAGACTATTCATTTAATCAGGACTTCATTACGCCTTGTTACTTACAGGCTTATTGAAGCTTCAAAGAGAGTAAGATCCCCTAGAAATGGGAATAGAAGTTTTGTCCAGAAGAGTAAACTGCAACAGAGTTTAAAAGACACAATGGAATCCACAGGCTCATATTCTTCAAGGTGCTTTGTGCTTGGAAGGGATGAGAGTTAAGAATAAAACCTGATCTCATAAGACAAGCCTGAGAACTGCAAACCTGTTTCCTACTGCCTACCTCCACAGCAATGCCTCTGTTGAGAGTGAGTGCACCATGGCCAGCATCTGGGAAGGTTGGGCCCCAGGGAAACGCAGCCAAGCTAGGAGAGGGTGACCTTGGGCTGGCAGCAGAGAAATGAATGGATCTCAAATTCACCTCCTTCTGGGTCTCCCATACCCGACTCAGCACTGCCAGGAGATGCGTGCCTCCACTTGGGATTTGCTGCCCTGAATTATCCTCCAAAGGAAACACCTATCGTTTTTCTTACAAAATGGGAACAGAATGTCATTCTTCTTTTAAAATGCAGTTAGAGGAGGAAAGGCCACTTTGCCCTCCCTGTGGTGCACTGTTGGAGAAGATGCCCAGTGCTCAGAAGACCACAGTGCAACTCCACTCTCAGCAGTGGTCGCCACCGCCAACAAAGCTGCTACCGAGCTCTGTGGGCAGCCCTGTTTTCGCATGTCACAGCACAGGGCTGTGCTACGGGGAAAGATAAGGAGCTGGTGAGCTGCACTACCAGCAGCATCACCACGGCTCGCCTGCCTCTCCTGTGTTGGTGGTGGCAAGTGCCGGGTCGTGTGTGCGCCTGCTGGTCCCCAGGGCAAAGCAGCAGAAGGGAAGAGGCAAATCAGAGAGCTGAAGATGTATTGCTTATATGTGCAACGACTTCAAAGCTCTCCTCCATACCGATGAATATTTCATTAGCTATCAACACATAAAAATTAATGATTTTCAATAAAATTGGGTCTCACATGACACACCCATTTGGTGTCTGATCTATCCTGATGTGCCCTCAGTGCGCAGCAGAAATATCTAAGCTACTTATGTGCTGGTAGAGATCCAACTGCAGCAGCTTCTTCCTGGGTTACAAAAGTTGTCCAAAAAACAGGGTAAATACCTGGTAGGTGTATTTTCACTCAGCTTCATCTCCTGGGCTAGGATGCGAGCAGTACCTATGGCAGCTATGTTTAGAGCTCTTGGCTAGACTTCACTGCTGGAAGCCCAGACAAGATGATGCGTGGGCTACAGTCACACTTCAGAAACATCTTTAATTAGCAGATACAGGATAAGAAAGGAAGAATAAATTTTGTAATGTTATTCAATTACTGGACTGTCTCTCGCAGTAACCTGAATATTTATAAGAACGTAAAGAACGTGAATGGAGGCTGTTTACATCTCAGTACTGTGGGTGTTCATCAAACAGCTGTTTGATTCACGCCGGCCATCAGCCGTCAGAGGTGAATCTGTTCCCATGACAGCAACTGGTGGGAGAAGCGAACTTGCTTTCCAAGACCGGTCTGTGAACAGGGCCCCTGCTAGAGGGGCTCAGGGCACTGACAACAATTGCTTTCTGGGACAAAGCCACTGAACTTGTGTGCAGCCACCCACCACGAGCTTCGCCTCATGGCTAACCTGGGCTGGCCAGCCTGGCGCTATGGTCCAGACATATGGGGCTCATGTTAAAGAAGGACACTTCTCTGGAGATAGTTTTCAGAGTCACGCAAAGAGAGTCACATTCTGACTTCTCCATTTGACTGTCTCAGAGGAATCAGGAAAGTTAAATCTGGATATTTTTTATTTGACAATGTAAAGATAGAAATCAAAGAAGAAACTTTAATGATGAAAATTGCCTGAAACCTTAGTTTTTCTCTATTAAATTAGTTAACAGCCATATGTGGACCATCTCTCTGTCCAGAAAACAAGCAGCATACTATTCATTACTCGTAGGAAGAGGTTACTGGCTCAGCCACCTCCCACGTACAAAGCAAATGTTTCACAGCTATAATAAAAAGCAGCTCCATTTGGAAAACTTTCAGCAACGCACTCACTACTGCTCAATGTTTGTCTAGGACCAAAGTTCAATACTCTCAGTCTCCCAAGGTTTTTACATGTATTCCCTGTATTTCCATCTCCAGTCTGGTAAGTTAGATAGTCCAGCATCTAAAAGACACAAACTGTCTTGCCCCGGTGTTCATTACTTACTATCCCAATAAATGATGTTTTTGACATACTCTTCCAAACTAGAAAGTCTTACAGGTAACCTGGATGATATTACCTGCACTGTTTGGAAGGACTATGTATATCGGGTTACTGTCAGTTTTGGACATTCGATGGAGGTCTCCTTTCTCCAGCTGCCCTTTTGCTCCTTGTGGAAAAAAAGATGTGTCTTTTGTGAATCAGAAAAGGCCATTCTTTCCCTAGAGACCTTTGAGTACTTCAGGCTTAGCCAAACAAAACTAGTGGTCAGCTGATGAATAAGATTTACCAGAGAAAGTAAGCATACAATTTTTAACATCTTCAGACCTTTTCTGTCTCTCTCCCACGTGTGGAGAAGGGGAGAAGATCTGTACAAGTGCACGTGCTGGGACCATTATGCAAAACGGGAAAGCCTCTTTCACAGCACTGCAAGTCCTGTTGCGTCGATAAGCTTTGATCTAGCCCCGAGATACCATCTCCTAAGGAGAGTTTCTTCTTTTCTGGCTGTTCGCATGAGCATTTTCAAGCCTGCAATTTATGGCTAATTCAGCTCTCCCTCACAGCCATTTTCAGCTGACCAGTTTGTGGAGTATAGTTAAGCAAGCCCTGCAGGCATGTGGGCGACTTCTGTTTCGGGGTGTTTCACACTTCCCCGTGACAGTCAAATCCCACTTGCTATGCACAGATTGAAGATCTACCCTTTGCTGAGTGCTTCTCTCAGGGGAAAAAAAAAAAAATCCATATGGAGCCGCTCTGCAGCCGTTCATCAGCACTTCGAGGTTCCCTGAGCTGGTGCGCTCAGGTGCAAAATGTGGTGGGCAGATCTCTTCCTGCAGAAGTGCGTCTATCCCAGCCTGCTGAAGTCGCTCTGGGTATACCTGAAGGGAGGATTTGGCCTCTTCAGATTGCAAGTAATTGAAATAGATTGCTGAGCCACATGTGAAATTTAAGAAGTGGAGTTTAGTCTTCATTTATTTTCAGCAGTGCAAAGTCAGAGTAATTCCACAGACTTTGGTGGACTTGAGGAGGATTTGTTCTGATGTTACAAAGGAAGATCTGTCCCTGAGAGACTAAGGTGATGCAATCACATTTCCTACTAGGTCTTCAATTAAGCTAACTTTGGAATTACGCTCCTACACAAAACCAACCTTAAGGAAGAGAAGCAGCTTTATTATTAGGATACCGGACCATTAACCGACATAATTGATAAAAGTACTTTCAGTGACCCCTCACATTACAACCCATTCTTTGCATTCCCTGTAATGATCTTTAAAAGGTTTTATTGACCGGAGGGATATTACAGCTGACGTTATCCATCAGGTGTTCTCAGTGCAGAATACATCATCGATATGTTTTGACAACAAAAGGAAAAAATGAATAGGCCTAATGTAAAAAAAATGAGCTCCTGTTGCCAGCCTTCCAGTCTGGCAAAAAGCCACTAAATGAAAAAAAAAGAAGGTATTAAATGCATGGTATGAAGGCACCCTGCTTTGAACAAAGCAAAAGCATGTCTGGAGGATGGCCATGGCCATGGCCATGCCTGGCAGCGTGCTACGTGCTGGCAGTGCCCTTTGGGGACGAGTGGGGCACACTCCTGCTCCTCAAAGACCTGTCCTGCCCCAGAGCAGTGTAAACAGCTAAGGTACGTGCATGGTGCACCACAGTCTGCCGGGCAATGCAGAAACAGCCTGGGATTGGCAATATATATGCATATATATGTTCTTACAAAAAGACACCTATATTGGAGGGGGAAGTGGAAGAGAGAAGGGTGCAGGAATCCGCTGCCATGGCTGCAGACTGGCTGGCCGTTGGTGCCCTGTCCTCTGGGTCAGGGTGGCCATGAGTACAGGAAAGACGTGGGGTTGGAACAATAAGGGGCAGAGAGAGGAGATGAGCGAGGGCTGCTCTTCGCTGCTCTCTCGCTGTCTCTGAAGGACAGTATGTCTCTCACCAGCCAAGCGACTGAAGATATTGCCGTTTTAGGCACTGGACTTTTCCATCTCCAAAACAAAGTTGATCTTCTACGCTAGTTTGTGCCCAGATTTTTTGCTGAATGTAGATAACTACCTTGCTATTTGATCCCTTGCAAACACAGGCACAAACCTGAATGATGGACTTGATACACACAGAAGAACAAGGCTACTGCTATTGCACAGAATCATTTAGACAGAATTTCACAAAATTATTTAAATAGCGATGGTTAATTTCTGTGCGGATGAACCAGAATTCTCTGCGGATTTTCCATTATAGAAATGTATTTAATAGAAGAGTGTCTGCAACACAAATAAATGCAAGGAGCTGAGAAGAAAAACTAAAACTTGTGAAATGAACTGACCTTTGCAACTATCTAGATTGCTTTGCATTTGAGGCAATCTGTCTCTGCCACCAGCTAGAGCAAGACCACTGATTTCTAAGCAGCTGCTTCTGAATTTTCCACTCACAAAAAAGAGTCTGCAGAGCAGACCCTTCTCTTTGCAGAATAAACGCAAACCCACTGTAAAGGACTGCCCAGGGTGGTCCCAGCCTTCCTGTGCTCCAGGAGCACAGCTGGGCAAGTCTGTACAGAGGCAGAGCAGCCAACAAGTCCTGCACACCTTGATGCCTACACAAAGATTTGGTTTGGTGCAGTTTGGGAGCTAAGTGTGTTTAGACAATTGTAACTGGGGACAATTTCTGAGAAAGGATTTGAGTTCAGCCAGTCTCCACACTGGCTCCCCAGGGCTGGGAGCAACCGAAGGGAAGAGCCAGGTGAGCCTGCAGTTCCTGCTGCTTGGGAGTATTAAAACCTTTCATAAAGTTTCATGCTACTGCTTCAAAAAGACGACACCAAAGAAGGCACCATTTCTCCACTTGGGACATCTTTGCATGGCTGGGTTAAGGCAAAGGCCAGAATGAGGAATGTCCCTGTTTTCCCACTCTTGCCTTGCACACAGCTGGGATCAGACCCTTTACACCAGACCCCCTGATAACGCTTTATTCCATCACGTGGCATTAGCTTGGGGAATGGATGCTGCAATGCTGTTAGGATAGCTCATCTGCACAGATCCCCTTTGACATGGCTGTTCCCTCAGCACAGGAAAGACATGGACCTGTTGGAGCAGGTCCAGAGGAGGCCACAAAAATGATCAGAGGGCTGGAGCACCTCTGTTATGAGGACAGGCTGAGAGAGTTGGGGTTGTTCAGCCTGGAGAAGAGAACGCTTTGGGGAGACCTTACAGTGGCCTTCCAGTACTTAAAGGGGGCCTAGAGGAGAGATGGGGACAAACTTTTTAGCAGAGCCTGTTGCGATAGGACAAGGGTAATGACTTTAAAGTAAAAGAGGGAAGATTTAGACTAGATATAAGGAAGAAATTTTTTACACCGAGGGTGGTGAAGCAGTGGTCCAGGTTGCCCAGAGAGGTGGTAGATGCCCCATCCCTGGAAACATTCAAGGTCAGGTTGGATGGGGCTCTGAGCAACCTGATCTAGTTGAGGATGTCTCTGCTTATTGCAGGGGGGTTGGACTAGATGGCCTTTAAAGGTCCTTTCCAACCCAAACTATTCTATGATTCTACGATTTAGCCAACAACTCTCCGATCTGGACAAACCAGGAGCATCGTTCTCCAGCCTAGCCATACTGGAGGGGCTGGCCACGTGCCTGCTGCTGGAGGGGACACCAGAGTCGGAGCGAGGTAAGTGCCCCAGCAGATGCCATCTTCTCCCAACCCCCTCGCTCTGCCCACGCTGACCTACTGTGTGTCTCGCCTTGGCGGCAAGGCTCTCCCGAACGTGGAGCCGTGTGCTGCTTAGCAACCCTGGAGCATGATAAATATTTAGCAGTAAGTACCGGGGCGGGGGGGAAGGGGGTGCAGAGAGGGAAGGACGGAGAAATCAGACCATGCAGCCACACAAGTGGTGGCAGCACAGCTGCAAGGGGCTCGAGGGTGGCTGCTAGAGATTGATGCGCGCCCGAGGAGCACTGCAGCTCCGCAAAGGGGGACCCTGTCTGCACCCCTTTCCCCCTGGGCATTGTGGCTGCATGGCAGCAAACGGCACAGCAAGGCAGGGATATGTGTGTGATGTGACCTCCCCTCAGAGCAGCGGGGACCCCAAAACCAGCTGGTGTGGACAAGCCCCCCCGAGCCTTCCTTTCCCAACACCTGCTCTCAGCTAGGGTATGGAAAAGCTGAGGTCTTGTTGGCACACCAAGTTGTGACTAATTAGACAAAGGTGTGAAACTAATGCACATAAATTACAGTGGGAAATAACACTACTGTGGTCAGATGCCTCGTTACCTCCGGCTGAGATTCCCTGCACAGGAGGAAGCGTGTCCGAGCACACCTCCTGCCGTTCCCGGAGCTCTACCTTTCCGCAGGGTCTTTGCGCACAGAAGTCCAGGTTAGAGCCAGACATCAAAACCAAAGTCAGCAGAAGCCACAAATTAGAGAAGCCAAGGGTGGCACCAAGCCAAGGCTGCTGGCCAGAAGCGGGTGGGAAGCGGGTATCTTCTGCGCGGTCAAACCTGGGGCAACGTCGGGGTGATGCAGGAAACAAAGCTCTGGAGAAACCAAGAAAGGGCAGGGACTGGAGGGGAACGGGGCATACACACAGGGCTGAGAGGTGTGCTGAATAGTCCCGAGTGTCCTGAAGGTGGCTGGATGCATGTGATGGGTAGGGGGCCGAATGGTGCTTAGCTGCTCCACGGTCAGGTCTGGCTTCTTGTCACCCCGAGGCAGAGCAGTCTGGGCTGAGCCTGCCTGGGGCAGCATGGGCCACACATGGGAACTGCTGGGGCTTTCCCATACTTTTCTGGCTTTGTTGTTCTAACTTTTGGGCTTTTAGAGCTCTTGGAAATCCACCCTGTCTGCTGAACCCACTGGGACCTGCAGTTGTTCAGCCACTGGAGAAATCAGGCGTTACTGTTTTTACTCTACACGCACTGCAAATCCTTCGTGGAAAGGACAAGGGGGCAATAAAGGCACCCAGGAAGTTCCTATGGGATCCGCATTGTGTAGAGAGAATTTCTGGGTGATACAGAGCTGGCGTAACGGATCTACACCCCCACTCCACTATCACGGGTACAATTTCCTTTGAATCAAAAAAAAATCCTGTCCCAGGCACCCCAGGGTGCTGCTGCTGGGTTCTTGCAGGCTGTAACAAACACAGTCCTAATCTCAGATATCCCAGATAATCAAGCCAAAAACTTTCTTCAAATGTCCCTGCACGCTGTGCTGGGTACATCCCTGCCACAGATGTGGCTTTTCACCAGCAGGGTCAGCCAGAAATGCCCTCGTGTCAGCTTGTAAAAACTATGATTGGCTTAAAAATTATATGAATTTCTAAGAAAACTTTATTTCTTTGCCTTATAGGATTTTTAATATGTAAGAGTCTTGAGTTTAAGGTAAATTTTTAGATTAGTAGGTGAAGAGAACCCTGATCTCATATTTATGCAGATTTCTTCAGAAGTTACGGCTTCAGGAAATGTACTAAGGAACTCATGGCAAACCTGGCAACTCTCCTATATGTTTCAAAGCTTTAGTATCCACTTGCATCTTCTAATTGTGCTGGGGTAAACCAGGAATATTTCAACCAATACAATTACGCCAGCATGAGCATTATACTCTGGCACAAGCCTGTAAAATCCCCCCGTGGCTATTACAGAGTTGCACTGAGGCAGTAACTGTACAATACTTGAATCTATTGCAGGACTTCTGCCCATTTGATGTGGTACCCTCCTCTGCAGTAGAAAACAGGAAAATGGCAGGTTTGTTTCTGCTCACAGTGAAAAGTTAATTGATCACAGGATAGGCCATAATGCTCTACAGATTTCTGTTGGCATCTTTGTCAATACATCGCAAATTAGGAGTGCACAAGTGAAAAGTGATCCACAGGAGAGTATTCTGTGAAACACTGGATCACTTGTTTTATGCTAAAGACTAAAGACTTCTGAAGGCTTCCAGTGTTCCAGGTTATGTGAAACAGTGGGGCATTTTATCCATTTATGACAGCAAACTTTCTCCCTAGCAGAATGTGATTTTGGTGAAACTTAAAAGAGACAGAGAAATCCTGCCCTATAATGGGGTAGGGTTATAAGCACTACATGTTATGCAAACATGTAGTGCTTATAAAAACCCCAAACTGACAGCACTGAAGAGCAGATCTGACCAACACGCACTGCACAGGCAACAGCAAAGCAAACTTTCCTGCACAGCACTGCCCATGCGGCTTGGTTCGGCCATCTCTCCGAATGAACGGCTATTTTATCCACTTTACTCATCAGCCCTTGATCTGCCAAATGAACCTGCTAACAAGTAGTAGCAATTCTACTGCTATTCTGCTTAAAAAATGAGGCCAACCCTTCTTCATCTTGATGCACCCAAAATAGATTGGGCAGCACCAACTATCAGTCCCCCATCCAAAATCCCCAATGGTGCCACTGAATCAGCAGAATGAATACAGCAGAGCTCTGGCATCTCCAGTGGGCTTGGGTCAGGTTGTAAAGCTGTTCAACTTGTCCCATATATACTACCCTGGAAATTGTTGCACAACCAACACCCAGACTTCAATACTGTTTGGAAGAACAACAGATTTTCCTTGTGCTAGCCCTCAGTTTTCATCAAGCAGGGCTGCAGTTAATTTAATAAATAGTGATAACTTTGAAAGAACACAAGAAAATCAACAAGAACTCAGAGAGGTTGTGGACTCTCCATCTGCAGAGATATTCAAAACCCAGCTGGGCACAGACCTGGGCAACCTGCTCTAGCTGACTCTATTAGAGCAGAAGTTTGGATTAGAGGATCTCAAGCTGTCACTTCCAGCCTCAACCATTCTGTAATTCTATGAACTCATTTCTTGATGGTTAAAAAATGGGATCTCCTGCAGAAAGACTGGTTGCTCAGGGTATTTAAATTGTTGTTAGTAGATCATCTGCAACCTCATTCCAAGGATGAGAGTAAACTCACCACTGGGAGATGATTGGGCATAGAGGCTAAGCAATACATGGGGACGTTGGGCTTTGGTTAGAGGTGACAGAAGATCTGGACAGTGGTGCTCAGCTGATCCTGTTGTTGATAATCATCAACATTCAGTCAGTGGAAAAGATAATCAGGCTACAGTGTGACTGTCTTTTTTCCTTGCTTTTCCAAAATTTTGAAGTTTGTCTTTCTTTCACAGAATCACAGAATGGTAGGGGTTGGAAGGGACCTTCAGAGATCATCTAGTCCAACACCCCTGCCAAAGCAGGTTCACATACAGCAGATTAGACAGGAACACATCCAGGTGGGTTTTGAATATCTCCAGAGAAGGAGACTCCACCACCTCCCTGGGCAGCCTGTTCCAGTGCTCTGGCACCCTCAAGGTAAAGAAGTTTTTCCTCATGTTGAGATGGAATTTCCTGTGTTCCAGCTTGTGCCCGTTGCCCCTTGTCCTGTCCCTGGGCACCACTGAAAAGAGTCTGGCCCCATCCTCTTGACACCCACCCTTTAGATATTGATAAGCGTTGATGAGATCCCCTCTCAGTCTTCTCTTCTCCAGGCTAAACAGACCCAGGTCTCCCAGCCTTTCCTCATAAGAGAGATGCTCCAGTCCCTTGATCATCTTTGTAGCCCTCCGCTGGACTCTCTCCAGCAGTTCCTTGTCTTTCTTGAACTGGGGAGCCCAGAACTGGACACAATACTCCAGATGTGGCCTCACCAGGGCGGAATAGAGGGGGAGGATGACCTCCCGTGACCTGCTGGTCATGGTCTTTTTAATGCAGCCGAGGATACCATTGGCCTTCTTGGTCACAAGGGCACATTGCTGGCTCATGGTCAACTTGTTGTCCACCAGGACTCCCAGGTTCCTCTCTGCAGAGCTGCTTTCCAGCAGGCCAACCCCTAACCTGTACTGGTGCATTGCATTATTCCTCCCTCCATGCAGGACCCTACACTTGCCCTTGTTAAACTTCATTAGGTTCCTCTCCGCCCAACACTCTAGCCTGTCCAGGTCTCACTGTATGCCAGCACAGCCTTCTGGTGTGTCAGCCTCTCCTCCCAGTTTTGTATCACCAGCAAACTTGCTCAGGGTATTCTCTGTCCCCTCATCCAGGCAGTTGTTGAATATATCGAACAAGACTGACCCCTGTCAACTGCCCTCTGTGACATTCCCAGGTCTTCCCAACGAAGACCATATTCCCTTTTGAATGGCACTTTTAGAGGTTGATCCCTTTTGCAGACCTGAACTGGTTTGAAGTCAACGAATTGCTTCAGACACACAGATCTGTGCCCACAGACCTTCTTCTTCCCTTCGAGTGTCCCCCACTCAAACAGTACTTTTTAACCCAGCTTTTCTACCAACTATCTTACTTTATCTTCTGAGTAATTACAGTCTTTCCAGGCATCTGCTGAGAATTAAGGCACCATTTCGGTATGAACCCTTCTAATGTGTCAGGGAGAACAGAAGAGATTAACAATTTCAATTCACCTTGACCTGTCTGTCATCAGCCATGCTGTGAATATCCACTTCAAAGTGACTAAGGAAGTTTAGGACACTCTTCTGTCTTCTCTCCTCACATTGTTTTGTTGCAATTATTAATGATTTTGGACTAGATTGTGCTCAGCCTCGGTGCTTCTCATAGGAGATGGCCACGTGGAGTCCTTGCTCTTTGGGGGAGTGACTGGTGTGAAACGGGCTGGGGGAGAGGTGTGGGGCCATGGCCTGCTGAGCAGGACATACACCCCTGCACCATGGGACACGCTCTTCCATACATAGCAGCACACCACAGCCCCAAATCCCACTTCTCACCCTCCTTAAACAAGCCTCGGTGTTTACCCCTCTCAAGCTCCTGCCTCATTTTGTTAAACAAAACCAACTTCCTGAACCTTGCTCCCACTACCGAAATTGCAGTATCCTGGCTCCATAGATCATACGCTAATGCTGAGTACCCTAGAAAATAACCTGAGCAATGAATTTTAAGACAGTTTAAATATGACCTGTCATTTTATTTCAGTACAATGTTTTTTTTCCATTTAATTATTATTTGAAGGTGAACTCAGTGCCTATTTAGGGAAGTGCATATGTAGGCATTTATGGTACCTTTATCTCAGGCTATGGGACACACAAAACTGTTGTGGCTTGACAAAGTTAGAGTAGTGAGTAAAAGGTATATAATGCAAAACTTTGCTATCAGCAGCCGGCTTTCTCTGCTGACTTAGCAAGAGGGCTTTTTGGCAGCAAACCCTGTGGTACATCTGGGAGCAGAGGTATGCATCCTACCCTAAAATCCAGCAGAGCCAAGGAGTCACATCCCTGGGCACAATGGGCTGTGCATGTGTCATCTCAGACCCGATGGATGTTTTGGAGGTATTAAGTACAGGTTTTTCACATGTTGGAAAACCATGTGAAACACCTCCTGCCAGCTTGCATAGCTGGCACGGGGACCAGGATGCTCAGCTTTGCTTTCTCCTTCGAGGTCTGAGAGATGGCTCCAGTATCTTAATTTTATACAGGGAGCCAGGGATATATTTTTCCCTTTTATGTAAATATCTTACTCCTCTCAAAGACACTGACACACCAGTGAGCTGCAGAAATAGGATTACATACTGCAGGTCCCTCTCTCCCCCATCTCAGTTGCTTATTTACCAAACAACTCTCGTTAATCCTCTTTACTGTGTTTACTTCCCACTTCCCTCCAGTCTCACTGTCTTACTATGATTCAGGTGCTTGGAGATGTTATAAAAAAGCTTAAGAGACAGCCACTTCCAGAGCTGATTAAAATGAATTGAGCTCCACTGATTGTTTTTGTATCCGCACTGATTTACACCAGACGAAGGTTTGTTAGAGCTGCTGGCATTCACGGTGCACTTGCCCAAGTCCAGTCCACAAACCATGTAATACTGAAATGATCCAGCTTCCTGCAGCCTGTGCTAGTTTATGAATTGTCTTTGGATTTCCTGTTTTTACTTCTTGGTGACAGTCTTCCAGGGAAAGAGAATAAAGAAATGCTGGAGAAATACATGGAGGTATTCCAGATGTTGAACTGGTTATTTGTCTGCTCTTGCTATGTGTTACAGAAATCACCGGTTGTGAAATCACTTTTCTTATCCACGAAATGAGCAGAAATTC
The DNA here is from genome assembly GCA_008921705.1 of Burhinus oedicnemus. Classification (NCBI taxonomy): domain Eukaryota; kingdom Metazoa; phylum Chordata; class Aves; order Charadriiformes; family Burhinidae; genus Burhinus; species Burhinus oedicnemus. Next base: position 604,664 of record VFFE01006833.1, read on the forward strand.
CCACTGCTTACAGCAGGTTTGAGCCCTGGCCAGTGAGTGATTAAGCCTGTCTTAGAAATCTGCAAATGTCACAGGCTGTGACTGCTGCCAGCCCTTAGGGCCAATCCTTAAATTTTTTCTAATGGGCCATGGAAAAGTTTTTTAAAAGAAAATCCACATTTTTTAAAAGAGGACGTATCCCTCTGTCACCAAGACCAGAGAAAATAGCCAAACTGAGGGTGCTATCACCATGTGTGTAACCATACTGCAGTACAAGACAATATCACATGCCATCTCCTCTGGTGCTTGACCCGGGCGGTAGCACACATCTGTACCTGGTGTGCTGGTCAGGAAGTGCCCAACACTGGAGACACCAGCAGCAGATATAGGAAATTTAGAGGCTGCTTTAAGAGCCTTCAAATTGCCCCATACATATCTTCTCAAGGGTTTAACCTGTCCGGCAGCGCTGTGAGTTTTAAAAGCTGATTGACACATGTTGGTACTAGTTCCCTCATGGACCAGAGAGGTCAAATCTGTCCACTGGAATGGATTTCAGTATTTCTTATGACCGTTTCATATTGGGAGAACCTGAGTATTTCCAGGGGAGATGCAGGATGGAGACAGCAACATGCTGGATTGGTTCTGGTAGTTATTTTATACAAAGAATCACCAATCCACTAGGTCGTATTTTATCACAAAAAGTGTTAGTGCCTAAAATTAGTGATATTTAGCATTTAGGGACAACAAACCACCCCAGGAGAAACAGGTTTTATACAGACTGAATAAAAATACAGTTGAGTTATGATATATTGAGGATAGTCACTCCCTCTCTTCCTGCTACAGAAAAGCAGACATGAGAGAGTTTGATTGGGTCTGGCCCTTTGAAACCAGTAAATGAGATTTTAACTTAAGCACAATAGGATTTTTCTTTTTCTTTCTACTTCAAATTTGATTCTTATGAAAGTGAGGGATTAATACAACAGATCCAAGCTCTGTGCAAGTAAATCTCTGCCTCCACTTTCCTACTAAAATATTTAACTCTTGCTACACCCAACAACCAGATGACTGCCACTATTTCGCTCTTCAGCATTGCTTCAGTGCTTATACTGCTAATTAAGCTGAGCTGTATGCTTTAGGCTAAATAGTATATAGATAGCATTGATGGTCAGGCTCTAAAACCCCACTTCATTTGGAAGACTAACAAGCAGACAAACTAAGTTATTTGAGTTAGGTTTTTGCAATACTGTCCTGTAATACTTATGGATTTGTCAGTGGGAGATGTATACCATATATGTCTACTGCAGGAGATATGTAGGATCTACTATAGATAGGATACATAGGGTATAGATGGATGTATACATAGGATACATCTATCCATGGGTAAAATTAGTACTATCACCCTATCTGAAATCATGTTAAGTATGTTCTTGGTATTTTTATTTTTATTTATTTATTTATTTAATTTATTTATCTTTTTTAGCTGATGGGCTGGTGAGAATTTTTACATGTTGTTCCTGTTGCACCAAAAAAAAAAAGATATGAGCCATCTGCTGCTGCCAAGCCAGTTTTCATGCTTACTGGCACTTCCAGTTTTTGTCACATCCCAGGCTCTCACCAAAATGAGGGTTTCCAAATGTGAAGACATGGATCTCCTTCCCCTGCTCCCCTAGGAAGCGGTAAAAAAATTCCAGTCTAAAAATGCTGGAGGGTGACAGTCTCATGCAAGGTTTTACAGAGGGCATGTTTGGTTAATAATTCTTGCCACTTTCACATTTACTCTGCTCATCAGACGGTAGGTGATGAATCCCAGTGACACCCCTGAGATGTAGGCAAATGCTTTCAGAGAGAGGAAACTCAGCAGGAGAGGGCTTTGAGGGTCAGTTTGTCATGGGCACTGTAAACAGTCCCATCCTCAGCATACTTTGCCACTCTCCTGGGCTCCCCTGCAGTGACCAGCTACCTGACAGCAGGGAACCGAGCCTGGGACACCTCTGAAACCTGCAGACATGCGTGACATGGTGCAAGAAGGAAAGGATGCTGTTCAGCGGTGAGCTACAACACTATCCTCACCCAGCGCTAAGAAAGAGTTGGGACGGGCAAGGGTGGGGTCTTCAGGCTGGGTTCTGATTTCTACATCAAGGCAATCAGTGCGTGCCTTTCCTTGGATGAAGAGGGTGGTGCCATATCAAGGTTACAACCCGACCCAGACGTGGCTGGAGGGTGAGTGGGTGGCGTTCACATCTAAAGGGGATGGGTACATTGTAAGTAAGAGACAACACACTGCGCTGGAGGCGGGACACAGATTTGTCAGAGATGCTGCAATGACAGAGGACCCAACTCCAGGAGATATGCAGGAACGAGGGCCTGGGAGGAGGACTGCAGAGGAGAGCTGGTGGGACGGGGGTGTGAGAAAGAATAGGGGAAGAACACGGTTATGGAGTCGGAGGCTGGGAACACACTGAAGGAACTCTCGGCTTCAGCATCACCCTGATTAATCCCCTCACTCTTTCTCTAGCCACTTCTACCTCCCAGCAAAAAAGAGACTGAAGGATTTCTCACACTAGCTAAAGCCAATTCAGCTCAACAATATGAAATAATACTCTGTGTTGAAGGCAGAGATGCTTCTCTTGTGAAGCGTCTTATCTTATTTCCCAGCATTTATCAATAGATATGTTTGACAGTGGATCAAGGAACCTGAACTACTGAGGAATGCTGCCAGGCACTTTAGGGCATGCTTTTAACAGAGCTGTTTTAGGAAGGACTCATTGATGAAAAGATGCTCTAGTTACTCTGTAAAAATATAATTAATAAGATTTTCTTTCATAGCTGTCCGTCCCACATCTGAGCAGTTTTCAGCTTAGCATTTGTCAGCAGTGTGAATGTCAACAATAAGAAGATCTAAGAGGAATTTTCACTTTTCTCTGAGCCTAATGCCTGTTCCATCGCCTGACTTGTATGTTGTTATTCACACTGTTGACAAATAATGGATGTCTTCATCAAGTATCTCTATTATTCTTCACCGACTCAAAGCATAAGACTCTGTTATGTGAACTCCCACAGCCTTTTCAAGGCAGCTCTAAATTTGTCCGTTTAAATTTCTTCTCTGTACCTCCCATCTACCAGCATCAGAGCAGATTTGAAGAGCAATTCTTCATTAGGCACAAGTTGCCCTGGAGAGCTGCTGCTCCTGTAGGTATATTTTGCAGCCTTGGCAGAAATCATTCACAATTTAGCACCAGGCAGACAAATACAATAGCTGGTTTTGAAATAAATACAACTTTCCACATGGAACTGGACCAATCCCCTATGAGCAGCCAGTGGCAGATTAGGAAGTACAACTAAAATTTTGCACTGCGTAACCATTCCAATTCGACTCCAATTTTAGTCTTCCATAGATGATTTTTAAAAAGTTCAGTCGCTAGAGTGAAAGCCTTCCAACTCCTCAAAACTAACAAACATTCATTTTAGCTAAACTAGAATAGCAGAAATACTTATGTAAATTTAATAAGAAGTTAGATACACACTTCTGTCTTGTTTGAATTCTCCCTTTTTGATGCTCTTGGATATACTGTCCTTCAAACCCTGCATAAATTTTTCAGACAACCACAAAGCACGTGCAATGCTCCACCATTGTGACATGCCCACTTAGGCTGATCAAAAATCTTGCAGTTGCTTTGCATGCAGATAACTTTTTTTACTAAAGGTATTTTATTTTCTTTCCTGCCCCCCCCAACAAAAAATCCCCAGGCTGAATAAACATCATATAATCCAAACTGTGATTCAGATGTCACTGCAGTATCTCACAAGAGTTATGGATTTTGACTTTTTCTGCTCGAAATATAAAATATTACTTAGGTGAAGAAATTATTCCCACTCTCATTTTTCCATGTAACTGAAGTCAATAATTTCTAACTACTGGCGGCCTATGCAAGCACATCTATTGCAAAGACAGTGGTAGGGAAGCTGAAATAGTTACTACACACCATGTTGTACATAGGCTTCACATAGGCTTTTAAATTAAGAGACAGGTTTTGAAATGGATTCTGTAGATAGTAATTTTGAAGAAAGAATAAATCAGAAGTAGTGTCTCCAAATGAAAACTACACAAATTACCGTAGAGTTTGGGTTAAAAGATCTTGCACCAATCTGAAATGCTACAGTTAGTCATGAGCCTGGGCCAAAAATCTCACATCACATGTGTAAATTTTGAGTACTACCAGAACTAGATAGGACAGTGTTTCCTACCTCTACGCTTGGCCAAACCAAAGCTATTGACATTCCCCAGCAACCTGCAACAATTTGGCTTTGGGGAGTTCATGTTAATCTGAACATTGTGGCCCTGTCCCATTTCTAGTTTTTTTCCTCCTCATGCCCATGACTGTGCATTAAACTTCATCCTTTACACAGGCAGGATATGGTACACAGTGACGTTCCAATGAAAACACATACTGACTGCAGGATCCATTTTGCCTTTAGGATGCCTTTCAACAAAACAAGGTATTGGCCAAGTCTTGGGTCAACCTTTGTGGGGTTGCGTTGCCCCAAGCACAGTAAAAGCATCTGGAGTCTTACCTTTTTATGGCTTTGTAGCAAATGATGACAACTACGAAGAGGAACACTAGTGTGGCGCAGCATACTGCAATGATAATAACCAGGCCTGGCCACCAGGTCTCTTCAGTGGGACAAAAGGTAGACTTTGGAGCTGTTAAAAGAGTGTGGAAAAATACATGAGTTCTCCCAAATAAGCAGGGTATAACCAGATACGCTTCAATCACCCATGCAATAGCACTATGCCAAGGCCACAGATATGTGCAAAGAGGGTATTTCACATTTAGGACTCATTTTTTTTCCAAGCGATCAACTAGTTTGGTACTAGATATTTCTTGTCATGGTCCCCAGATGCCCAAGTTCTCTGTGTCAGTGTTGTCCACAACCTGGTGTTCAGTGTGAAGAAGAAAGGCTCAGCTCTGCTACCTCCCTCTGCCTGTGCCATCTCCTGCCGCATCAGATTTAGTTTTAGAGAGAGATGTTGTGCTGATAATGGTAGGCTTTCAAACCCCATTAGGGGAGGTTTATCGGGGAGCCGCAGCAGTGCCTACCAATGAGTATTGCAGCTGCTATCATTGTAACCTTGGAGCAAGGAAGGGGGATTTTTTTTTAAAAAGGACAGGAATTTTATTACATTTATTAATTGCTTTTAGAGGACTACAGTTGACAAGCTCTTTCCCGTTACATTATCTTTGAATTGTATGTCCAATAGTTAAGTAATGTCAACGTTAAGAAATGTTAACCCCTGATAATATAAGCAATTGTTATTACATTTTTCTTAGTCGATTCAGGACTCGAATTGTCTGTGTAAGTCCCACTCAAAACAAGCAGTATTTTGCATCAGGAGCAATAGTGGTGGCGTTTAGTTCAAATCTTTTCCTTTGGGGCCATACTCCTTTTCCCATGCTTTGCAGGGACACACAGTTCCTGAAGGATGGTGAGCAACAGACAATGCCACGAGCGGTACCGGTGTATCGCAGAGGGGGAGGAGACCCTTAAGACAGTGTACACAACCACGTAAACTCCGTGAGAATTTGGGACACCCTAAATGAAGTTTAATAATGAATTAGTCAATGGGACTGTCTAAATCTGCATTTTCAGTTAAGCAGGGGAGAGAATTAAATATAGCAAAAGGCTTGTTTTTGAGTCTAACTATTTGATCTGATATATCCTAAATTCTGAACTTCCTGTTATACACATCACAAATAGCTGCACAGGTTAAACTATGTCATCATGCTTGCATCATTTATTGTGAGCTGACATCTCCTGTGCCTCCTGTGTTTGATTAGGAAAAGACATACACATACTCTTAGGTTTAACGCTCACTAGGTAAAAATCCTGAAGAAGATAATTACTGAGAAAATATTTTTTTTCCAGTTGCATGATCTATAGAAGAATTGGCAACATTCACTCAGAGAAATCTGCAGAAGCACCTTAGAAAACGATTAGGTAAAGAACTATAAGAAACAATCAAAATAATAAAGCCAACAGCTTGGTAATTTACAGGCAGTTCAGCATTTGGTGTCACACAAGAGGTCCTGTCTTTCTCACACGCATCAGCCTTCAACAGATGCTATCACTATGATCACACTTGTCTAGCAAATAGTGCCTTAAATTTATTGACTGTGAGAGTGGGGGGTGTGTGTGTGGGTTTTTTTGGTTTTTGTTTTTTTTTTTTTTCCTACAGGACAGAAAAATAAAGCTGAAAAACTAAGTGATTTGAAGAACTAGTGGGTCCCAGCTCCTCTTTCGACAATGTGTCCACTCCCAGGCTATCTCAGCACCTGAATTTCTACTTTATTACTATGTCTGCTGCAGAAGTCAGTTTCCAGTGGGTGATGTATTTACTGTGTTATGATGATCTATTGTGTTGTGATAAAGCTAATGTTTTTAATACTCTCTGAAAGTTTTCAATATTGTTATTTTCTAAGATTCCAGACCAGAAAGCATTTCAAAGACGACAAAATGTTTGCACGAAGGAGTAGGCAGTCTCGGAGCCAGCTCTACCCTGCTGGTGTTGTCCTGACAAACACAAAAGGTTGCAGTAAAATCAAGGGAAACACATCCGTCTGCAGATGCCATGTAAAATTAGATGCGATCACACAAAATGTGGCAAGTACAGCTGCCCTTTTCTGGTCCTTGTTCTTCCTCAAAGGCAGGATCAACCAAACTAGTTGTGAAGCGAAATGAGATGGTGAGACTGGGTTGCTCCTCGGCACAACAAAATGAGACTGACAAACGGCAGAGGCAGCGTATGAAGCAAGGCTTGTCACATGCCTCTGCACCACGTGCTCCTTGATGGTTTGTCACAGAATTTTTACGTGGAGAATAAACAGATACATGTGGGATTGAATAGTGAATATGACTCCTGACAGCCTATATGTAGTTATTAATGACAGGAAAATAAGAACTGCTGATGTGGAGGTGACCTCTAATCTACCTGGCTCAGTTCCCTTCCCCACCGGTCCAGACCAGGCACTCAGAAAGAAGCAGGAGAAATCACAGTGGAAGCTATCAAAGCCTGTTTCTTAGTGGCTGGTCAGTTTATACAGCTTTAAAAACTCTCTTCTATTTCTACCCACTTATTATTGCAGTGCTAGGTAATCTTGTTTTCCTTAGAAATATCCACTTTTTTTTCCAATAAGCTCCTAGTTGCGTGCTCTTTTCTGCCTTTCTTAGTATGCATTCACATAGCCCTCATTATCATGGCACTTCTACATCCTTAATGCATTTCTCTTCACAATTATCCTCTGAGGAAGAGCAGAACTGCTTTTAATCCCCTTGCGTTGATGGGAAGCCCAAGCCTGGTCCACATGGATGCCTCTGTGTGCAGCTGGGAAAGTCAGCTGAGAGGAGAACGTCCCAAAGAGCCAGCAAGGTACCTGGGAAGCACCGTGTCCTCAGGGAGGTGCCTCGTGGTGAGTCTTACACTGAGCTCTTGATGTTAGGAAGGTATTAACGTCTCCATCCCCTTGGGCTGGGCTCATGGCTCTGCTCCCTGGGACAGCCCAGGGCTGGGGAGGCTCTCCATCCTCTGCCTGGGTCCCAGTCCCCAGCTCATCCCCCACAGTGCAGGAAAAACAGGTTGCACCTGGGAGGGGCTGAGCCCTCATGTGCCATGCCCTCAATGATCAGAAATTATCCTGGGGTGAGGACACCTGCAGCACCCTTTTCCAGCTGTGCCACTTTGCAGTGCATTTCTTGGGCAGTCTCTGGACCAGTGAAGACACGGGTCCCAAACCCTCCTCTAAGGAGATGCTGAAATTACTATTAAAACACTGAGCTGAAGATGTCCCACACTACCTATAACAATGACAACATCCAGCTGTTTCATCGTCTTACAAAACCTTTGACGAAATGCAGGAAAACACTTCAATTTTCATGTTTGCCTCCTTTTTTGTGCCACCTCTTTCAAATCCATTATAACCCCCCAAAAGGTGTATGGTTTCAGAACCAAATCGTGCTCTTTCCCTTGTCATGTAAAGAAACAACAAGCCACATACTGCTGTCATTCACAGCGGTGTATCTGGTGGACACCCCTGGGTGCAGGGAGTCCCTTTGCCATCATCGCAGGGCTACCAAGAGCTGAGGGCTGGCCAGTCCGGCCACGGTGTTTGCTCCCACGACACCCATCACCGGTCTCACATGAGCAGCTTCAGCTGCTCAGAGCATGATCATCTCCTGCTTCGGCTCATTCCTGGCTGCTCTTCACTGGTCTCAAAATCAGCTGAATGCAGAAAGTGATTTTCATAGTGCAAAACAAATGTGCTTTTTCTCCGAAGCCCCAAAGTGTCATTCTGCACATTGGGTGGAAAGTGGTAGGAAAGTGATGACATTATAAAGAAAATAAGCAAGGTGAACTAAGCAATCACAGCCTGTCATCCTGACAGAAATCCTGCCAAAATAATGAAGATCTTATTCAATTAAAAACGTATTAAAATACATAATTGATGCTAAACAGCATAGGTTTAGGAAAACACATCTTGTCAGACTAACTAGGTATTTTCTGGGGAGATTACTGGTTTGGTAAATAGATGTGTTAGTGCTGGTGTGGTAACTTTAGACTTTGGTATGACATTCGACTTAATTCCACATGATGTTGGGGTTATGAAACTATAAAGCTACAATGTGTGACATACATGAATTGAGTTAAAAGCCAGAGACCTGGTATGTCTCAGAATCTAACTATAAATGGAAATTCACTACGGAGACAATGTGTTTTTTAACAGTGACGCCCCCAAAAATAGGGTGATGGATACCGGTAGAGTTTGCAAATGACTCAGGAATGTACTCCACTACAAGTGGAGACTACTCATATTTAGATTAGAAATAGGGTAATTATTATCATTAAGGGTAATTATCCATTATAATAGCCTATCAGGTCTGGTGGAGTATGTAATTGAAAAATACAGTTTAAAGTAGACTTTTCATTTTTCCTAAAAGAAGTCTAAATTCAGCTAAAGAGACTGGACTCAGAATAAGAATTAAGTAAGTAAAGAAAACGCTCGGTCTCTGAGAAGTCCACATGAGCACAATGCCTTTTTTCTCTTGGCCTCAAGATTTATGAAGTACAGCTGTTGGTTAGGTTTCCTCTTAGAGGGTCAACACCTTCTCCCATTCCCAATAGCACCAGACCGAAATAAATACAATGAATAAACAGACCCATTTCGGACCTACAGTGGGTGGCTGGATCCAACTCACTGAAAACAAATTCATGATAAAGTACTTTTAGAGCAAAGGCATCCTGCAACCTATTTCAGCACCACAAAAATCTCACACACTTGCTTTCCTTGACTAAATTTGTTTTGAAGGCTCAGCATAAAGACACGGCTCCACTTCTAATGTTAGCAGGTATCTGTACACACATGGCTCTAGCCAGAAATGTGCATACCAGGAAAGATTAGCTCAGCTACAGAGGGTTTCCCTCAATGTCCAAGCACAAAAATAGAGGTTGTGTCACTGGAAAGGAAGTTTCCATAAAATCACAGAGAAGTCTCTAATTTCTTTTTAGCAAATCTCAGAGCGGGTCGTTCTCAAAATTGCCCTGAGCTACTAAAACTAAAAAACAGTGATGAAGCTGTTTTAATCTTCTGGATTAAGCATGAAATGGTTTTGTGTATGTTACTGAAGCCACACATACTTGTACTGCCTGCGACAGAATATAGAAACAGGACTCGGAATCCTTGGATACACCCGCAGGTTATCTTTAGTGGTCATGGCTGTACTTTATAAAGCTCAGATTTTGGAAATCTAGCACTCCTGTCATTTATTTTGATTAGGGTTATTACTTTCCATTGCAATATGGGTTGTAGGCTAATCGCTCTTCGCATGGGAATGCCGGGACATTAGAAAGTAACACCACCAAACCTGTCAGGAGGGAGTCAGCGTTCCACCCTGGGGGCTCAGGGCATCTCTTTCCACCGGCTCTTACCCATCAAAGCCCAACAAAGCAAAGCATCTCAGCCCAACCAAGCAAAGCAAAGCAAAGCAAAACAAAACAGAACAAACCAAAACACAAGGAACCAAAACAAACCAAACACAGGGCTGAGCTGGAAAATAGCGAAGGGAGGCAGTGACCCGTGCTCCCATGTGCAATCCCAAGGGAGGTGTCTCTGGCCGAGGTCTGAGTGTGACAATCCACTTACAGGCTCGGTCCCAAGCAGCTGGTGAGTGTGCGCTGATGTGACGTGGAAGGGTGACAGTGACCCCCCCTCACCTCTCTACAACAACAGTAACTTCATGCCTAAAAAAGGAAGAACGCTTTCAAGATAAATCAAAACTGATTGTTGTTTTTCCTCCTGCTTTTATTCCTGTTCTTACAGAAAGGTCAAGAGTGCTGGCGTAATCATCTTTATGAGACATCTGCCCGTTTTTAATATTGTATACTCACAACCGGCTAAACCCTGCCATCTCTATGCCTGCAGCACTCCTTTTGCTATTGTAGGGCTGCCTGAATCAGCCATGCACTTTTAATTAGCATGCTAGGAAGCGAGACTGGATCTTATTTTGAAGACAGGCTCATATTCCAAGGGCCTCCAGTGTTTTATCAGCCTTGGTTGGAACTTAAAAGGAATTGTAGATGCGGGCAATGTGTTTCTAGCAACCTCTATGTATGTCACATATTTTAGAGACCTGTTGATCTGCTGGCTAAGGCAGGCTTTGGGGTTCTAGTCTCATCTTCACTCTTATTTGCCTTATTATTTTGATATATTCACATAATTTGCACTTTGACATCTGCATTTGCAAGACAGAGAGAAGCCACTAGTTCCTACAACCATTACCACAGTGGGATGCAGGAGCAAGCCCAGAAAACATGGAGAGGTTTAGATGTGATTTCAGATGTCAAGGTATATGAAAAGACTCCCAGGACACTCCATGCCCAGTTAAATATGGAGAGGGATTTTGAATCTGTTGTAGCTTGGGTCTCTTCACATCAAGGTGTATCATCCAACCCCCTGTGGAATAGAGGAGTTCAATGAATCCCTTGATTAATGTGAAATAACTTGGGTTCTAGGAAGAGAAACCCTACAGAGGAGCAGTTACACGTGCACAGGCACCAAGGCTCGGACACTTACTCTGTAAGCATCGTGTTGTGTAAAAGATGGGAAACAAGGAGAGCCTCCATCACATGCCCACATCTTTTTTGAGAAAGCCAATTTCAGTGCTGAGCCTGAGGTCTCTTGTCTACTTTCATGTAAGGCCCTTCGCCCTCCCAGTAGTGTAAATTCACCCCAAAGTGAGTGCTGATTAACTTAAGGCTGATTAACTTAATTGTATGTCAGAATGAAGCCTTGGGCAGCTAATAAAAAGGGCCAAGAGCTCAACTAGAAGCTGTCCCTGATCATTGCAGGGGGTTTGGACTACATGACCTTTAAAGGTGCCTTCCAACCTCAACTATTCTATGATTCTATGAAACTAGTAGAATTGCACCCAGCTGTGAGACTGGTGCCAGCTGAGGACCATCATACTCATAAGTGCTTCTCCAAATTTTGCTGAAGGTCAGGAGCTCAGTCCCCAGAGCCCTGGAGGCTGTGGGCTCTCCAGGTGCAGGTTTTGTTACTCAACTCAGGGTGATGTGGAAAGATCTGTGAGTCAGTGTCAGCTCAAGCGTCCTCTCTTTTTTGCTGTATTTCATCATGTAGGAGCCACTACAGATGTGTTTGGATAATTCACGTGGTAGGAGCAGGCTGCGTGTGTGTACCCAGGGCTGCCAACAGCAAGAGGCAGCCGGCATGGGAAAAACAAATCCTTCAAAAGAGCCTTCTAATGAAGTTTGTGGTACTGCTAGACCTTGATACAAATATAGATCTTCAGCTGTTATTCTAAAAGGCATTTCAGGAATAGGCAAAGTCTGTGTTCCCTTCCAACCATATCCATTGACAATCTTGGATTCCAGGGGAAAATTTCCTGGGAGGATGGGGGACAGGAGGCTGACCAGGAGATGGGGGGGCCTTGGTGTCTCCTCCTGGGGCAGAAAGCCATGCATGCATGCGTGCCATGCAGCGCCTCCTCGGTTTGCCCCAGCCTTACACCTGTCTTGTCCCCAGGCTCTGTATATACATATATGTATCATATACACGTATATGTATGCGTATAAACACACATACATACATAGAAAGGATATATATGATATATATATATTTAATGTATGTATATAAAGGGGTATACATATGCATCCATAAATGAAACTGCTGCCAATAGTTTTGTTAAATGTGTTTGCATTCTGAGCGGCTCCTCAGGATTAATTAGTAAGTGTTGGTGACAGAATATGTGAGAAACTCTGCCAACTCCTTTTTTTCTTCTCCCTCTTCCCTGCATTTGAGATTCCTTACATCGGCTGAACACATAAAGGCAAACATTCACATTTGGGGCACCTCTGTATGTGTCTGAAATGATTAATTTTGAAGATATAGGAGCTATAAGATATGAATAGCTGCACTTCGCTGTCTCCCTGGCAGGTCCAAAAATCACCTCATCAACCTCCCTTCACAGTTGTTGCCTGCAGACAACACACCCGGCCACGCTTGAAATGCTGAAGGGGAGATGTGGGAGCACATCACATCAAACGCAATGCTGGTATCAACAGGAGCCCAGGGGGCTAGGTCAGCTCCCCTCCCTGACTGGCCCACCATGGCCTCAACGACAGCCTGCAAGAGGCCATAACCCTCCTCTGCTCTGCCTGCAGACCACACAGCAAACACCAAGCAAAGACCCTGAGCAGACGCAGGGAGGGGAAGGTAGAGGCATTCCCAGATTTCAGCTATGGTGGATCCAAGACAGGAGGAGTCCCAGCAGGTCCAGCCTCAACCACAAGAGCTGGTGGCAGCACCAGATGCCATTGTCAGCAGCATGTACATACAATTTAATCCTGAACACAGATAAACTGGATTTGGCCACAACTGCAATAGGGCAACTTCTTTGCACCATGGTAAGCCACGGTCATAACCAAACTCATCTAGCTGCTGGCCGGAGGGCTTTGGGCACAGACTGCTGTCCTCCTGGAACCCCAATGGCAGCTAGAGTCTTGTCCCCCTGGGAGCTATGAAATGACATAGAGGAGATACGGGGAGCAGACCACCACAGAGGAGCAAGACGGTGTCACATGCACTGCCGTATGCTTGCACGCATTTGCCCAGAGAAGTTGTGGATGCCCCATCTTTGGAAGTGTTCAAGGCCAGGTTGGATGGGGCTTTGAGCAACCTGATCTAGGGAGATGTCCCTGCCCATGGCAAGGGGGTTGGACTAGAGGAGCTTTAAATGTGCCTTCTGACCCAAACCATTCTGTGATTCTATGATGTTTAAATGTCTGGCATGGAGGTGCTTTGGCATTGCAGCTTCTGGGCATAACCTTTGGGACACAGCCCCAGCCCCGCTGCTGCTTCGCCCTTGCTTCCCCCTGAGAAGCAGAAACAAAGCAAGCTCCAAAGGAGAGCTCCAAACACTAAAGCAGTGTTGAGTGGATTCAATCAAAAAAATACAACAAAATATGAGATTCCCACAGCACTGTGGCTTCCCATGGCTGTTCTGCTCAAAGTGATGGACACACTGCTACCCGTTTAGAAAATTGAGGGAAAAAGGGGCTCAGGATGGGCAGCACAGAAAGCCAGTCTATTAACAGCCATCATTAACTCAAGAGACCGGGCCAATGCAGCAGGAATGTAAAGCAGGAATGGATGACAGCTTCAATAACAGATGAAGTCCACTTGGGGCAAGTTCATTTCCAGTAAATCCGAACATGATGGAAAGTATTTGGATTATCACAGTCCCCAAAGAGCAATGACCCAGAAAGCTGCTCTGCTGGACCTGTTCCCTGAGATCCTGCCACAGAGAAGAGGCACAGGAGGAAGATGCTACCCAGCGAGGACAGACCAAAGAACTGCTTTAGATCAGCAATATCCTATCCCACCAGCCTCAGCTCTGGAGCACGGCTGTAACTGTACATGATGTGCGATTAAAGAAAATAAGGATCACCTGATTTTAGAGCAAATTTTGATCCAGAGAAAAATCTATGTTGGTTTTCTTTCATTTTTTTTTTTTAAACTTCCTTATAGATCTGTGCCCTTCCTGTTGCTTGTAAACGTAGGGCCATTTCCAGAGTGCCATGAGCTAGTCGGGTAAACAGCTACTACCAGGCAATAGTGGTGTGCTCAGCAGAAAGCCTGTCCTGATTTACTGCCTCCCTGGAGTAGCTAGGTTAAATAATACTGGTGGAAATCAGCTACTCCTGCAGCAGATGATACTTCTGTTTATCACATTATGTTGCAGGCAAGTTTATATCATGCAGCTGCTCTGTGCATATGTTCCTACTACACTTTTAAGGGGGATACTGCAATCACTACGCAGCGGGAACTTCTGCTATAATAAAAACATGTGTGGGATGATGCTGGAGAAATTCCCTCCCCCGCAGCTTTTACACTGTAGACGCTGTTATTCTATACTCCTGGTTCCCTCATCTCCTAAGTTTTCTCCCCCTTTCTAAAAATACTTCCTTTCTGAAACAAGAAACATGCTCAGTTTTGTGCTTAGTTTTGGAGACTGGAGTTTGCAGAGGTGGAGGAAAGGGGCAGTTCCGCAGGAGTTTTCTGAAGGTCATGGGCGACAGAGGAGCACATGGCTCATTGCAAGAAACAGGACCGGAACTGCTGGTGAAAAAACCCGAGCCTGGATACAGCCAGTCAAAAAGAGAGGAGCTGGGAGGGGGATTTTTAAGTGTGGTGCTTAAGATCTAAGCTTTAGAGGTTATTGAACCTGCACCCATTTAGGTTTGGGTTTTGCAGTGCATTTCGCTAAAGCCCCATGCTGCTGTGCTGCCTTTGGAGGTCGCGTGCAGCTGCTTTTCCCTGGCAGATCTGAAAGTCCTTTAGAAAATGAACATATCATTAGCACCAAAATAAAAAATAATAGCAGATGAAAGCATTGGTCGCCTAGGCGTAAGTGAAGCACATTGTGAGGAAGCGGCTTGCACAAAGTCACCGCAGCGCAGTGAAAAAGCCAGGAAACTAAATGTCTTTTGACTCCCGGCCAGTCCTACCCTCTGGATCGTGTTGCCTCCTCCTTGGGAGTAGATGCAAACACTGGATTTGGCCATAACTGCATTACAGGGGTGGAAACGGCAAAATCCCTTGTTGACTTCCCAGCCAGGCGCCAGATCTCTGCCCCAAGCCGGCACGCTGACGCCGTGCCCGGGAGCTCTGTGTGGCTGAGATCTATGGACAGAAATGAGGTGGGATCCCATAAGGCGCCCGGGAAGGGCTGATGCTAAGCTTGTGGGATCACTTGCATTGGTTTTGCATGGCTGCAGAGGAAAACTAGTATTTCAGTTCAGAGTCCCATGCTGATGGAAGGATGATGATGCATACAGCAGAGTAGTCAAGGGAGCTATCAAAAAAAGTAGGGAGGGAAAGTCTATGCTCCAAACGATCGACAGGCTGGGGGCCAGATCTGCCAGCCTTAATCCTATTAGGTTGTTGGTGAAGCCGATGGGACCCACCAGAACTGAGGTGCGACCCTGCAAATAGGAGCAAAACGTGGTTTCAGCTGCCAAGGTCTTTTGGAGGAGAGCGGGGTTAGAGAGCACAGAGGGAGAGTCTGTTCTCTAAAGCAGGATCTGGAGAAGCGGTAGCATTTAAAGGCCTTGTGGAAAAAAGGCTTTTAAGGAGATTACATCATAGCTAGTTTCTGTGTTAACACTCGGCTCCGGCATTTATCTTTACAATGGACGCTCACGTCAGCCACTGCCCTCTGATCTGACTTTGTCACATGTTTTTCTAACCAGCAGTCTCCCGATGCGACGCCGCTTCTCCCTTGCCATCTGATTCTCCCTCAGCAAAAAGGACTGAATTGTTTTCACCCTGATTAAATCACACCCTATGGGTTTCCGTCCCGAGCAAATGAGACCTGAAGCCCGTGCCTTGCAAGGCACCCTCCTCCTCGCAGCGGGACGGTCATTCTGGAGAGCCTCGTGGGCATCCTCGCCTTTCCCCGCTCTCCGCAACCTGGATCAGCGCCAGGCTGGGCAGCACTGAGACAGTCCTAGTGACACCCCATGGGCAGTCCCAAGCGCTGCCTCCCTGTGAGAGCCGTCGCTCTGGCAAACCCTGCTTTCCGAAACGCAGGAGTCGTCGACCAGATTAGTGGGTATCTGGTGCCTCTAAGAAACAGGTCACAAATGTCTGAAAATTTACTGTTAAATTAGTACCCTGGAATTTTATTTTAGAAGGTGACCTCATTAACAGGGGTTCTCAGCACTCAGAAAGCCAGGATGCTTTAACTTGGGTAGGTAGATATACACCCTTAAATTTAATCTCCTGAGTTTTGTGACAGAGGCTTTAACCTCTCTTTACTTAGGCAGAGTGTCACCCTGGGTAGAAGACAGAAATTCCTCTCAGGATGTGGGTTCCAGCCTCAGCTCTCCCCCTTGCTTGTTGGGTGATTTTGGAAATATCTTCACCCCCAGCCTCTGTTTCTCCTCCTCCAGGATGGTGACAGCAGTCTCAGCTTTCCAAACTGTTGCAAAACGTAGGGATAAAAAGTGCAACTTAAGGCTGCATGCCAGCACTGTTGTTATTCATTTCCCAGTTCTCTAATAGGGTAAATATGTACATTTATAAGTACTTACTCTATATTTCTACAAGAACGAGCTGTATTTCGCTGACCTTCCCGTCAACTACCTATTCAAGCAAACACAGCAGCGAGGCCACGGTCTCTGGCAGAACAACAGCAGAACGGCACTGACCTGGGGACAGTAATTCTCAGTTCTTTTGAACAGAGGCACCACTGAGAGGCACAGAGACGCGCCAGCACAGTACCATCCACTCCGTTGCACAAACACGCAGTCTGGCTCTCCAGCGGCGAGCGACAACACGCACAGAGAGCACCAGCTCTTCTTCAGCGGGGAAAAATCCGTGCTGAGGATCATCTGCTTGCCCCAGCAAACTGTGGGACCTCGTCACGTTACGGCAGTGAAAAAGAGCATCCTGGAGACAAGAGGCTTGAAAACACTGAACCTTCATGCCAAGTCTGCTTTGCCATTTCGGCGCTCCGATGCCTGAAAGCGTGTTTCCACCAGTATTCAACAAGCGCGCGCACACACACACACACACATACATACAGATATCTATATATGTCCCTCCCCCATTCTGCTTTGGCCGGCACAGATTTCCTAGAGAGGATCTAAAAACAAGTATGATGCACAGAGTTGAGCGAACTCCCAACATGTTTTAAGAATGAGTTTAACACCTGTAATAGGCTGTAATCAGCCTTGCAGACCAAGTTGAGTACTGCAGCCCGTCCCCTGCCAGCACGCCCCAGGTATGCGTGTGCTGTGGCCACTTCTGCGACGAGCCAGTCAGCCACCCTGCTGTGCGAGGCTCTGGCGTCCTCGCTGTGTCTCATAACAAGGTTGAAAAAACCCAGAAGCTTCTGTTTTGGTGTTTGCTGTGGTTGGCCCCTTGCCCGCTGAGACCCACAGAGCTCAGTACAGGTGTGAGCAACTTCAACGCAGGCAGGAGGAGGTTTGCTGCCATGAATGAAACATGTGGAGACTCCTTCAAGCTTCTTGGGAATAGGCCACCTTTGCTTGCAGGCTTACGGCACTGGGCCCTGAG
The DNA here is from genome assembly GCA_008921705.1 of Burhinus oedicnemus. NCBI lineage: Eukaryota > Metazoa > Chordata > Aves > Charadriiformes > Burhinidae > Burhinus > Burhinus oedicnemus. Next base: position 622,297 of record VFFE01006833.1, read on the forward strand.
GCATTTGACATCAGACAAAAGTAAAGACCAGAGAAAGAAGTAAAGGGTCAACTCCAAACTGGAACCCACTGGGGACAGGAAATGCATTTTCCCACAGAGCTTTCCTCCTCCATGACGTAGACAGTACCACCTCCCAGATCCACTGCAGTAAGAGAGGTGTGAAGAGAAATGAGTCTTCTGGACAGTTGTCTCCCCCAGTCGAGCTTGCTTTCTTTCAGGCTGTTTCAGAGGCTGTTTTAGGGCAGAAGATGGGCTCTTCACCAGCTACCAGGTATTTCAGGGACAGACAGGCTCCTGCATGGGACAGTGCAGCTGCAGAGGGCATCTCATGAAGAAGTGACTGCCAAGGAGCAAAGACATGAGTAGAAAATTGGCCTTATCCTCCCTGTGTCCTCCCTCGTGACCTGCTGGCCACCACTCGCCTCAGATCAACAGCGAGGAAGTGCTTGGTAAACAGCACATAGAAAGCACCCTCTCCAGAACAAGGTGGTGCGGGCCATGGCTTAGGACACTTGCTGAGAGTTAGATGGTTTGGAGAGCTCATTCAGCACCTACTGGCATTTTTATGTGATAAAAGCCCTTAAAAAGCTAGCCCTTGCTTTTACTGAGCCTCAGGCACACTTGGATGAAACCCATGCCCCAAGAGGTGCTGTGAAGGCAGGTACAGGTGAGCCTGTTAAGGTGCTGTGGTAGTGGCACCCATATGGACACTGTAAGTACTGTCCTGGTTTGAGGTAAAACAAGACCAATTTTGTTCAGTAACTTTACTTTTTAGCTAGGCCTCTTCTAACTGCTGAAATTAACAGTGTATTGTGCAGAAACTATTCACTCTCAGAGTGATAAGACCCACGTTTACAGTTGATGCCAAGGAATGGGATGCAGAGAGGCTCCTGCTTATCCTTATTGCTGTAACACTCAAGGGCAGCCAACTTTGGTATTTGCCCCGTTGGAGGGTGGGAAGCGGAAAAGCGTAGAGGGGTCACACCTGCGGGGAGGAGCGGACAGGACAGGGGACCCAAAACTGACCAACAGGTTATTCCATCCCATCTGCATCATGCTCAGTATAAAGCTGAGGGATCAAAGGGTCAGGGCTCTTTCTTCAATGGCCGGCGTCCTGGGAGGACTCTGTCTCTGCGTCTGCCTTTGATCCCAATCCTGAATCCAGATCCGGAATCCAGTTCCCATCTGTCACTGAGTCCAGTCTGGGACTTCCCCAGTGCCTGCCGGTGACGTGATTGTCATCCTGGGAGCTTGATACAGTTTTATATATATTTCATTATTTTATTTTTTATTATTTTATTATTACTATTTCATTAAAGTAATTTAGTTCCTTCTAAACTCTTAAGTCTCTCTTTTTCTCTCTCTCTCTCTCCCGCCTCCCTTCAAAGTGGAGCAGGAGAGAGAGAGCATCTGTCGTTCCGCCTGATTGGGCCCATGTGGCCCAAACCACGACAGTACGTATAGTGACAGTCCTTCCAGGCTATCCTGTTAATTCCCCTACCTGCTGATATACGCTCCTTTGTCAGGGTTTTGTTGAAGCTGTTTTATCACTGACAGAGGAGAAACAGGGCATAACATAGTGCTGTTTTGCACCACGGGTTCTTGTCATGCCCCTCAGGCTGCCTCCTTTTCTTTCATTACTGTGCGGTGACGATGTGGCCATAGGCTCTGCCTCTTGCTCCCGGCACGGTGAACACCTTATCGTCCTTGCTGTGTGGTGGGTGGTGCAGCCTCCTCTTCGACGAGTGGTAGGACGGGACAGAGCTGATCAATTCTACAGCAATTACTGTTCACTTTTGAGCCTAAAAATAATAATAATCTTCAGTGCTTGACATCCACTAGTCTCAAATCCAGTTTACAAAGGTGAAAAAATATCTCTGTTTCAGATACGACAGCTCTGAGTGGCTGACAGGGTAGTTGACTCTCTTGGGAGCTCCCGGCAGGTTGGTGGCAGAGGGAGAAGCAGCACCCTGAACTCTCTTTTTGCTATTCCCCGCAGGGCGGGCAAGACCCGTTCTCTGCAGGAGTCACAGTATGTCACCATCAAGTCTTCTGAAAGCTGATGATCCAGCTCTTGCAGTGAACAGGCCTTCAAAGGAGGGATGATGTAGGCTGAAATTCAAACTGAAATATGGTTTCAGAAGTTGAAGCTCCTATATTGATGACCAGCCTCTCACCAGCAAATGATTAATAAGATACCTCAGGGCTGGCAGATTCAATCCCACAGAAAGATGACAGATTTGCTTGGTATAATGTTCTATATATAGATCGAATTAAGGTCCAGACCTGCACCACCTCTTCAGGCTGAATGGTATTCACGAGTGGGGCCATCAAAGTCACAGGCTATGAAATGTGAGTAAAATTCAGTCCTCCTGGTATGATTAAGATGTTATCTCTTAGATCCTTAGCAGCTTTTTAAAGAGCTCGGGAACCTCCAGATAATAGCAAAGATTGGATAAGCCTCACAGCTTGGAGCTGAAACTTTCTCAAAATTCGTGCCTCCGGGGAAGGCATATATGAAACCAGCTTTGGCCAACTGCAGGCTGAATATTCTAACACAAATTGTGCAAGACTTGGAAATACGCAGAATATTTTCCTAATGTGTTAGTAGCAGCAGTTTCTAAGGCACTGGTTTGTGTCCATCTCTGAAAAATTAACGGTTTGTCTGTTGGGCATTCCGATGCTATATGGAGAGAGTGACTATAATAGACATATACTTTAGACTGGTAAGTACAGATGGCTTTAAAGAGTTCACTTTATAAAGAAAGCCATATTGCAAGTCATATGTCTGAGTTTTAGGGAACAGCCGGCTGGCTATGTAGCAGATACTTCTGTTAGCGTATAGCATCTATATAAACATAATCCTCCTGTTTGATATCACATAGTTTATTCCTTGTACCACTTCAATGGCTCAGTTATTGTTGGAAGTAAGGGCTACAGCTATCACTTAAAAATGTCCCTGAGGAGACCAGTTAATCACTTCCATCCCTAGTGCACTCAAGTTCCTTTTCCAAATTGTATTCAGATTCAACTCAAGGGAAATAAAATTGATGACCCACCCAGAGTAAAACTGAACCAAAGTGTGAAATATCTTCCAAACCAGGGGTAAATTTAATTTTAATAAAAATAAAATCACATTTATCAACTGATAAATTTTAATGCAGTGTCCATAAAATATAGAATACTTAAAATGGCAATTACATCACATTAACAGATCACGTCATTTCACCATGACAAATGCCCAACATGAAGTCCTCAGTCACCACTCAGAGTACATTTGTAACTCTCTGAAAGCTAAAAGACAAGGCACAGGCTACCTTACAGTCACAAAAGCAAGCAAATTGGTTACTAGTTGCTATCTGCACTTTTCTCAGGCTTAACACAGAAGTCTGGACCTGCACAGGTAGGTGAGTCTTTGCAGAGATGCTGCTCACCATCACTCCCTGCAGTAGGCAGCCAGCGCTGCAGAATCATAGAATCATTTAGGTTGGAAAAGACCTTTCAGATCATCTAGTCCAACCATTGACCCTACTCTACCAGGTCTGCCACTAAACCATGTCTCTAAGCACCACATCTACATGACTTTTAAACACATCTAGGGATGGTGACTCAACCACCTCCCTGGGCAGCCTGTTCCAATGTTTGATAACTCTTTCAGTCAACAATTTTTTCCTAATGTGCAGCCTAAACCTCCCCTGGTGCAACTTGAACCCGTTTCCTCTTGTCCTATCGCCAGTTACTTGGGAGAAGAGACCAGCTCCCATCTCGCTACACCCTCCTTTCAGGTAGTTGTAGAGAGCAATAAGGTCTCCCCTCAGCCTTCTCTTCTCCAGACTAAACAATCTTAATTCCTTCAGCCGCTCCTCATAAGACGTGTTCTCCAGACCCCTCACCGGCTTTGTTGCCCTTCTCTGGACACGCTCTAGCACCTCAATGTCCCTCCTATCCTGGGGCGCCCAAAACTGAAGAGACTGCTCAAGCTGCGGCCTCACCAGCGCTGAGTACAGGGACACCATCACTTCCCTCCTCCTGCTGGCCACACTATATGGCCATGATGATGCCCCACAAAGCCGAGGCAGAGCACCTGCAGCTTCCCAAATCAAACCAAAGGTTAAACCAAACCCTCCCTCTGCTCCACTGATGGTCATTCCCACTGGTAGTGGCTATGAAATAAGATTATGCACTGCTTCCAAAAGGAAAGTAAAATGTCCAGGGATGATTCAATAGAATCTGCTCCACTGGTAAAAGTCCAGTTTAATAGCAGCAGTGCTCCTGGTAAAAGTCCAGTTTAATAGCAGCATTTGTCAAGGAACAGATCTTTGTGTAAAATATTTCTAACCAATGAACTGATAAAATATCAGCTCCATTTAAAAGGCACTTCAAAATTATAAACCGATTCATTTTAATAACAATTTGGAATTCACAATTTGCTACCATAAATATGTGATTATAATGTGATATGATTTACTAGCAGAAGTGTTAAATTAACTTGCATAATTATTAATAACAGTTTTTGGCAGTGGCATCAGTTGTTAACCTATGCTTGTACTATATTAATGCACACTATGTACTCACGTTGGGATAACATCCCAAATGTCCACACTGCTGCTACGTTGACTTAAAAATTACCGTTGTTGCAATCACACAGGCGGTGCCAACGCCTTTATATCGTGTTTACAACAAAGACAATGCCCAAAACGATTACGAGAACATACATTTCTGTGGGTCTGCTTTACCAAGGTCAGCTGCTTAGCCCTCCCTGCTAGAACAGCTTGCACCAATTAAGAATTTACTTCTGACTTGTTGAGATGAGGCACAACTCCTTCTGCCATGGGCAGGGGAACCTACAATTACTTGTAAATCAGCAGCCTCTGACTCATCAGTAATTTCACTGAAGATTTGTTATCTTCTTAATCAGTGAAATGGTAGGCATGTACAAATGGACTGCCATCCACACAGGGAATTAATGTCTTCAGCTTAGCCAACTCCTTTTGCTTAAAAAAAAAAAAATCAAGCTGTTGGAGTGTGCATCTCAGAATAGAAAGGACTGTTCTACTGCAGAATCAGTTTAATATCGGATGCTTCTTTTTTCAAAATTAAACAATGTTTTTAATCTATAGATAACACAACTCCCACTGACTCCTGCACTGCAAAATCTGGCCTGAGGCTCTTACTTTTAAATACTTCAAAATGTATGAACGAGTGCGTTTTCAAGAGAGTGGATTTTTCCATAATATGGATTTGTTACTGCATGAAAAATTCAAAACAAATCTGCAAGGTCGCAGAGCAGGGGGAAGATTCATCACTCGCCTAAATAAAAATTAGACTTGACAAAACATTTCAGAATTTATTGTGGTGAAAAACTCTGAATTGGGAAAGCAATGGAAGCTGTGACTGACAGTCTGATCTAACCAGTGTTTTACAAAGATAGACAAGGAGTTTGCAACAGCCCAGTATAAGGAGATGTCAGGTACACGAGTGACAGCAGAATCCTATCATGAAAGTATTAGCATGAACCTTTCCGGTCTTACCTGTTTTCCAGTCACCAATCCAGCTTTTCAGACTTAATACAACATCCCAGATGCCCAAACTATTTCAAACTTCATATTTGATTGCTGCTTAAGGAATCTCCTCACCCTAAATAATTTTCTCATTTTGACTGGGAGGTGAGGACTTCTAATTTTTATTCCTATGCCAGAAATAACTGCTAAATGCAAAAAATATCAGGCTTTTGAAGTCTTTATATCTTTAGTGATGAAATCAGAGGTGCCTGCAGTTTGAGGCAGGAAATCTAATCATTGCATTTCTGATTTAGGTGGGTGAATTCTCCCTAAATCCCATCTTGGATGCTTAATGATTTGGTTCACTGTGCGAACAGAGAAGGTAGTGTCTATGATGTGAAAACAACACGATGGGGACCTGGACTAGACTCCGCATGTGCCATCATCCATGACTCTCAGCTGCAGAGCTGGATTTCAATTTAGATTTGAAAGCCTCAAAATCCTACTGCCAGTTCTTAAGAGTCACAATCCTCCAGAAAAATGAAAGTGTATGTAGGAGAAGACAAGAACTGAATTTTGGTTTTGCTTTGTAAATTATAAACAATGCTCTCACAGAAGACTGTAATTCACAGTATGACAGCTGTGTTACCAAAACTGAAAGGGCTTCCCTGTTTCAGCATTCTGCTTGCACTTAAAAAAATCACTGTCTAGACCAGACTTGTGGTAAAACAATATTCTCTCTCAGTCACTGTCATTACCATAAATGTCTTGGCGTAGGAGATGATGTGTCCTCTGTCATTTCGGAGCTACTGTAGTTCTCTTCCATTACAGTTTAGTTTGGTAGTTGCTATGTTGTATGAAGTATGGAGGAAAACATCTTCCCCATATTATTCTTTTGACCATCAGCACTTGGGAGAAGTTAATCCAAGCCTCCTCAAGTGTGCCCAAATATCTCAAAACTACTCAGAACTGGTCCTTCTGGCAGAACGTCCTGCCAGAAGAACTGATCCTTCTGGTAAAGGCTGGTCCTGCCAGCTGAGCCCTTACAGTCAGAATTGCATTTGTGGTGGCTGTTTGGAAAGGTGCAAAGCCTTCACAGGACAAAAGGCCTACCCAAAGGGAAATTTGAAGTCAGAGCTCTCTGAGATGCTCAACTGCCGCACCTACACCCAACTGTTCGCAGCAAATTATTTGGCACCTCATGTTTTAAAACATGTGGTGGCCTCCAGGAAGATTTTGATTGAGTTTGCAATCACAACTTCCCCTCAACTCCTGGCAGATAATCACAGACCTCTGCCAAGGACAAAAGTCCTGTTGGCCTTCTGTAGGCAAGCACATGAACATCCATACCCATGTCATACAAGAAGCAATGTGGTGCGCATCAGGGCCATGCTTAGCTCTCTTTCTTGAGTGGCCATGCGGAGGCAGTGCTCAGCATGAGGCTCAAACTCATCCTCTGGACCCCCACTGGGTCACCCTGTCCACTCTGCCACCAGGATTTAGGTTGTAGAAAAGCCTAAGGAAAAAACATTTTTTGTTCTTTTATGTCCCAGAGCCATACGATTTTTTATTTCTATAACAAGTTCCTGCTGTGAAAGGCTATGTTGTTAACAGTCAGCAAGCCAAATCTGCAAACTTTTGTTGCTTTAAACCTACTCAGAGTTTAAGAAAATCCAGACTGTTCCTGTACTTCACATTCCTGCCTGTAGATACACATTGTGACCATCTGTCCTAAAAGATCTGAACGTCCTTAGCTTTCCTACTTGCACTGAAGGGACCCTGCACACTTTCTGAAATTAAGCTACACATTTGTGCTCATATAGTTGCCAAAGAGTTGCACCCTTCCTGCAGTTGGTCATTTTTATTTTGGCATTTCCACCAGCCCAAATAATTAGTTAATTAGATGCACTATCTCCAAAGATAAAGGAAAAGATTTCACCTTGAAAAACAAAATCATACAATTACAGCCTGGAGATCAGAGTTCTCTGCAGTGATGTCATTCACTTTGGCTTTGCACTGACTTGATTGCACTTTGGCTCAACTGATAGCTCAGGGCAAACTTTCACTGCGGTCAGGAGCTGTAAAGACCTCACCGTGTACCTATGTGCAAACATCCGACGCCTCAGTGGTTGGTTCACGTATCCAGACTCAGCCGTACTAGTACAGCTTGTAATGATCTCAGATAAAAACTTTTCTTTAAGTTTTCTCCTCTAAATTTTAACTGATGAATTTTTGACTGGACACTTCCATCATCCAGACAGGGAATGGCAGTACCATGGACTCCTCGCACAACGTGGGAGATGGGTAGAGCAGAGACTGCAAATGCTGCTAACCAGCAAGTGAGGAGATCATGCTGAACAGCCTTTCTCTTCCTTGTACCATTTTGAAGAAGTCACTTCCGAAATGTTTTTCCCTGAAACCTTACACAGGTCAAAACTGATACTGACTGCAATGTATGTCTAGGTTTAATCCTTTCCTCTTTTGAAAGCCTAGCTTCTACTTCCAAACAAAGTCCTTTCTTCTTTGCAACGCCCCTGGAGAAATCTGTGTGCTCACAAAGTATTTAAGGGTTGACAACAGCAGTATTTTAGATTTTGAAGGGTCAACATCATTTGAACTAGCTTAATCTCATGGGTCTGTGAAGCTGGGTTAGAAATGCTGCCTAAACAAGTACTCCATCCACCTTGCCTTAGTCCTGGCTGAAATCCAGAGACAAGGAGGAAAGCAGGTGGGGCGGGAAAAAGAAACAGTTAATTAAAGGCCAGGTTCTGAGCATCTCTATCTCGTTCAGGTCATTACAGCCACATCTAGGGAACACACTTAATTTTATTGAAAGTTTCTCCTTTCTTTGCTGTCAGCAACTAAGCTTAGTTGGCCTTAGGCCCCTCAGAGCCTCCTGAGGTTTCCCTTCACTTCATCAATGAGCAGTTTTCAAAGTATGGGTTAAAGAGCAGGCTGCTGCTTGCATAAGGAGAGTTACTGTGGAAACATCAATATTCCAGACCGTCTGGAGGAACCACAATTGTCTCAGTGACCATGTCTCCTGACAGTCCCCACTACTTTGTCACATAGTCCTCCACCATCCTAGTTACTTCTATCACGGGCTGGAGCCCCTCTCCTTGAAGACCCTCAGTAAGGTACACATCTATACCAAACAAGACAGCAGTATCTCAGTGGGATGCCAACAGACTGCATCTAGAATGAAGGTCAGGAAACTCAAAACTGAAATGCTCCATGTGTCCCACTTTACAGAAAGAGACAAGGCCAAACCAGCAATATTGAGAGAATCAGCATCCACAGGGACCAGTGTGGCTGATCCTAGCCTTCATTTAGATACTGCAGAGCAGATGGATTCACTGGAGCAGACCCGGAGTCCTCTGCTTAGCCAGGAGGTGGCACATGGACATGCTGCCATGAGGGAATGTCCCATGACAGCCGTAGAACAGATGCAGTGAAGGCAAGAACAGGGGATGGAAAGGACATTGGAAACGCCTATGGTCTGTGTGAAAGAGTTAGAAATGTGGGAAAAGGAGGCCTGGGGTCATGGCTGAAGGACGACAAAAGCAGTCTATGTTTTCTTCCCTGGGGCTTGGAGTTCTGATAGCAGAGGCATTGTCTGAATTCACAAGTCCACAATTTTGTGGTCCATATTTGGAAATATATGAGCAACACGATCTAAATTAATTTCCAGTATTCATAGTGTTGAATGAATGCTATGTCTCCTCAGGCTGCACTGAAACACACCCCACACACTCCTGTTGTAAATACACAACTAGAATAGTGAGGTGTCTCCCAAAGAACCCAGAAAGTTGGTGTTTCTACCACTGCTCACGTATTTAGACTGACTGCTAAGTTGTGTATGATTCTACTCATTTTCTGTGGATGAAATTAGCTGATTGTCCCTCAGAGTAAACACAACATTTGCCCATTATTATGCATGAATTCTGGAACTCACAACATTTAACAGATTTTATATAAATCTATCTGCAGGAAGCAGTGCTAAAGGTTTGTCACTGGATCAACCTGTCAATGTAGAAATGTCTAAAGAGACACTAAAAGCACTGTAATTGTTCCTGAAAGTCCTCAGTTGTCCTCAAGTACAATAAAACCCTTTCAGGGAGCGATCCAGCTGCGCACACACAGTTACCCAGTGCCACCCCATACATCCAAGCAGAGTCTGCAAAACATTCAGGTGGGACTGAGAGAGAGAACAGCAAGAGGGTCCCCTGCTTTTCCACAGCAGCAGCTGGAGACCAGATAGGACATGTCAAAGAGTGCTAGATGGCTTCATTTAGCAGATAGCTGAGCTGTCAGTGTCTGTAGTAAATGGATGGAAGGGAATTTTATATCTCTTTGCTTTAATCATCAGGCTTAAACCAGAGTAGCTGTTTCAGAAGGACATAGAGATGATCCAAACCTCCAACAATGTTCAGTTTGATTGCAAAAAGAGCTTTTAAGGACAAGTGTCTAGCAGCCTGCAGCCTTTTGTGGCTCACAAAGCTCTGACAGCAATGCCAGCATCTTTATGAAGTGCCTCATGGCACAGACACTGTACCTTGTAAAGGTAAAAAACTCGCAGCTCCTGGGCTGCTGCTTTTTTGCGGAGGTCTTTCCAGTACTTAACTTTAATCACTTAGAAAGTGCAAAGGGCAAGTCTAGCATCAACCACTTAATAATAGCTTGTCTTGTCCCTTTACTGCCCTCTCCTCTGAATGCTGTTTAAAAGCGGTGTCTATAACATCAATATTTAACCACGAGGCTTGCTCGTTCTCACAAGGATGGGGATTGCTGCACACGTGGGCTAAATCAGTGCCTAGACAGCTTATAATAATGAAAGCATCTTTCAAGACGAGGCACTTGATCGCTACTCTAAAGCTTACTGGTGAAAGGAATGTGTAATCTATTTTTTTATTGCATTTGAAATGAAATAACTTATTTAAATATTAGTCATCTGGATTTATATAGCTCATTTTTAGAACTGGGTTAGCACCTGGGAATCCAGCCTAAGTAAGCATCAGGCTATCCCAGTCGCAGGCCCATTTGATTTTTTCTTTCCTCTTTTTGCAACGTGTGACTGAGTTCTTTTTTTCTGATATGATTTCCTTCCCACTTCCCAGGAGACGAATCCACGCACTGAGACCAGCTGCCTGGTGGGAAGCAGCCTGGCAGCGGTGCCCTCCTCCTGGCAGCTGAGCAGCAGGGCTGGTCCTTGTGCCGACACGGCTCTGCCACGTCTTGCGTGGGTAAGAGCAGCTCCCTCAGGACAACGGGGTACCCCGGATACAAGAAAACAGAGGGGCAAAGTACTTGATTTTCTGACTGTGAGACAAAGATCAAGGGAATTTTCAACATTATTTCAATTTCAATATTCAATATCAATTTTTCTGAATATTGAAAGAGATTTTTCCTCTATTAAAAATCTTCATCTCTGCTTTCCAAGCTGTCTTTGTACTCCCTTTCCCAAGTGTTTCACTATGGTTTTTTTTCCCTGCCTTTGCCTTAAATTTCTGCAGCGTGGCACAAATACAAAGCACACTCCTGGCAGAAAACACACGGCAAAATTCTGCCCGTCCTCTGCCTGGCTAAAAGCTGTGCAGAAGCCTTCTTCGTGTCTTCTGCACATCTAGGGATGGCGCTGATAAAGCCAAACAGCCAAATGATGCTACCTAATGACTTCTTTTCCCTTGGGGGAAGCGCTGAGAAGGATAATAGATATACTTTGCAACACTCTTCCTAGGGGAGTTTATCTAAGCAGGGAGAAGAATTAATAGGCAGCCTTTTAGGGAGAGACAAATTTGCAAAAATACAGAAGTGTTAAGGAGATTTGCCAGGATAGCAAATCCCTGGGACATAAAAGCGTCTGTGCAGGGTCCAGCCCATGTCCCTGCACCCAGCCAGTGCAGGTAGCGCCAGCGAGGTCCATCCCACTGTGGGGGGACTGCCTCTCCGGGGACCACCGGCACAGCTATCGCTCTCCGGAAAGGATCTGTGCATCAGGGATCAGAGGAATACCGATGAGAAGGAAGGTGGCAGAGCTAGCCAGCAGGAACCGCAGGCACAAGGTGTGCCGGACATAGGGATGCATGGCTGGAATTTAAGAGGAGCTCGGATAGGCTGGATAAGACTTCGGAGCACTGATTGGTATGAAGAGAAACAGAGGAGTCTTAGCCTGTATGTGCATTAGTGGGAAAACTGCTCACTTGCCATTGACTCCTGATACGCCTCTGAATTTTGTTGCAGTTGTAAACAATGTAAAACCAGTGAACCTGACTCAATGCTACGGTAAACCAGTAGAGCTCCGGTGTCTTGAAGACAGCCAAACCTGCAGGATGGTCTAGGCAGAGTGTTTGAGTTTTTCCTGCTTATGAATTAATTTGTCTTGGAGCGCCCAAACCTCCAAGCCGCGTACCTGGTGGAACAGGAGGACGTGTAACTCATGGGGAAGCACAGCACCATGGCTGTGTAGGAAAGCATTTCCCAGGGCTAGGGAACCATTTAAAGCTAGGGAATCATATATCATACAATGAAAGGAGGGAATTTCTCTGGCTTTCCTCCAAAAGCCAAGCATTATTCATTGATCAGAAAACAGATCTCCATCTCTACTGAGAACATTTTTTCCTCCATTTGCTAAGTGGAAAATGACAAACGAGCTAGCTCTGCCCTCTCCCACATCCTTTCTCCTTCCATCTGTCCAGGCGTGCCCGTCGCTTCGCCCTCCCTCAGTGCACCACAACCGTACCAGCGGCTACTTACTCGGCACCACTAGCAACCTCGGGGGTGGTGGAGGTGGAGGAGGCGGTGGTAACGGTGGAGGTGGCCTGCACTGGCAAATTTGCTGGCAGCTCTCTGTGACTTTGTCTGCTACAGGCTTGGAGCATGACTTCTGGGGCTCACCCTGAGTGATCTGTGAAGAAACAAGTCATTGTATGAGCAGCAGAAACAGTGAAAACTGATTTTCCATGCATTTCTTGGACTTGAGTACCCAAGCAGCACCTCAGACCTGTAGTGAGAACTGTGGTCACGTTCCTCACTAAGGTCATTACAAGGAGGTCTCTTCCCTACATGGTCCTAATTTTTTTTAAATTTTTTTTTTTTTTTTTTTTTACTTTACAGGATATCTTCAAGACCTCTTTCCCTCTGTCAAATTTGGTCAAAATTGGCCCGCTGGTTGCTGAGTTATTATGGGGTAAGGAGAAGGCGGGTAGTGACGGACAATATGATTGCGTAAGCCTTCTTTCCTTAGGAAAGCCATCTAGCAGCATGCATTATTTACAGGGTCATTGCTGCAAGCCAAAGAGAGCTGATAAAAATTACAAGGGTCAGGATTATGTTCATTTTCCTTATGGCAGAGCTGAAAGCCAGAGGAGATCTCTGCTTTGCCAGCCTTGCTTTGATGTTCAGAGAGCATTTCACGGAGTGTTTCACTTCCCACCAAGGGGAGAGGGAGCCCACGTTTTACTCATCTGCGGACTACAGCTATGACGCGGTCAAAATCAAAATGCCACAAACTGACTTGTAGCCTCCGTAACACGCAGTGTTGGCTAGTAATAAAGCTGAAGATGAGGCATTGCAGAACCCAAGTGTAGGCATCGCTTGGCCACGGACAATGATTTAGCCAGGGCTGGTATACAACATATTCAATAGCTTGATCTAGTCATGACAAGGACCATTTATTAACAGCTTATTTTTCTTACCATCAGTAATATTTACATGACTAGGGATTTAAGGAATATTCAGTAAAATTCCTAATCTAACGCTGTGAAATGAAGAAGAATGAAATTTCCTAATGAAAAGGAAATTGGCTGAACATCACAGGAGCTTCTGAAAGGTGTTAACTTCAGAGGTCTCTAAGCCAGCTCTTTTTGAATGGACTGACACTTAAGATGGAAAATACTGGATACAATTTTAAGGAGACAAAGCCTAAAAGCCAAATAAGCATGTTATCTAACAAGCATTTTGAATGTAGGATTAGGAGACCGCCTGGGACAGACTTGTGTCTTGCTGAGGCTAAGGACAGTTATCCTAGCATTCAACTGTTGCCGTGTACAGTTTGGTCTTGGGTGGGTTGTTGTCCTAATAGTTTTGGTTTAACATCATCTTCTTTAATTAGCTCTTTTCCATGACAGGTTGGTCATTACAAAGAGGATGTCTCATGTCATGCTTTCTGACCTGTTTTAGGCAGGCCTCTTCTGCCTCCCTGTCAACCCAAGGTTGTCTTCTCCCCGCTCCTCTCTCCTGCCCAAGCTTTGCCTCCCTCCCCCTGCCAGCTCTGGGCACACAGTCTGTCTCCTCTCCCCTTTCAACCCTCTCCCCCAGCCCACAGCACAGCCAGCGAGCCTCTCCCACCACCCGCAGATGGGCACCAAGGGTGCTGTGCTGCCTCTTGGCCGCAGGAAAGCTGCACACAGTCACTTTATGTATTTCTGGCCAAAAAGAGAGACGTGGCTAATTGAAACAATATCACTGCACAAGGGACACGTTCACATGCGTAGAAGGTTTCTAAATGCAGAAAGATGCATTACTCTGGCCTCGGGGAAATGGAGGTAGGGCTTTGTTGATTAAATATTATAGAGAGGGAGGAAAGAATAGAAGAGGCTACGTGTAGCTGAGTTGGAAGGACGGCTCGGCACAGCACAAGTCAGAAGGCTTCTTTAAACAGCTTGTCAAATTCTATTACCAAACATAGGGAAAAACAAATTCAGCACAAGTGCTTTCCAACTTTCCCCTTCACCATCAGGTAACAGTAAGAGGATGGTTAAGGACCACCCCAGACAGCTTCCAGGAACTTACACAAACTCCCTGAATGTGCTAATGAATCAAAGTGACTCGGCTTCATAATCCCTCACGGCTGGTAATAAATCTGTCTGCGAAGCAGGCTTATTTATTTTTAAACTGAGAGATCACAGGCAGCAGAATATCCTCCGTACTGCTCTCCTAGTGCTGTTCACGCACCGGGCTGGGGTGTTAGGGACTCTCCCCAGAGGAGTCCCATAGGAAGGAAGAGCGGTGGCAGTGGCACAACTGGGCTACCTCCCAGTTGTACCGGTGTGACAACATTTACTGTGCTGACAGAGGAGGTAGGGTAACATCTCTCCACTGGCCCCGGCAGCTGATTAGGAAGCAACTATTATTAACTCTTAGCTACAATTACCGTCCCCTACCTGGTTCCCTGGTTGCTGAATCCTACAGCTCCCTACGGTCTCGCGGGAGCCAGTGCAACGGGAGAGGATAGAGACAGGGAAGAATAACATTGAGCAGACTTGGAGCCAGCTTCATTTGCAGACCAGAAGCAGCTTTGTGTATATAAGTCTGAAGATGGTGCTGGTATGGAAAAGCTACATTGACTTATTGCTCTAACTTAATATCAACCAGAACCAAAGGCTTGCTCTGTCTTTTTTTAGAACTATTGACTGTTTTTAAATCCCTGGAGGCTCTCCTACCTTAGGCTGGTAATAGAGTGTCCTCAGAAACCAGTGGATATTTTTCTCAATTACTTTGCAGGCAAGATTAACCCTATACATGCCCAGCCACTCCCTGCTCCTGTGTACTTCTAAAATATTCTTTCTGGAAAAAAAAAAAAAAAAAAAAAGAAAGTAAGTTGCTTTGTCTCTCAATATCTCATTCTGAACCTTTAGCAAAATTCCCCATAATCATTTTTAAATGGTTGGGAAAGAACTGACATTCAAAAGCATGGGCTTCATCACCTATTTGTTTCCCTTCCCTTGTCACTTAATAAAATGTCTGGTTGTTAGAAAATACCTGTAGGAACACAGACATCACCTTGCCAGGGTAAGGCAAGAGGGTTAGTTTAAAATAATAAAGATATCGTAAGTTGGCTGAAATGTGGCAGGAAAAGGAAAGGCCCGAATCGAGGTTGAGGGCCTTGAGGAGCAGAGAAATAGTCAAGGACTGCTGCAAGAAAATTAACTAACAGTAGCAACATAGAATTAAGAAAAAAAGAAAAGACATTTGGCTCCTTTTCAAGAAAAAAAAAATCCCACTGTTGATGTCTATTAGTCTTCTTATGAAAGGAATGAAGGCTATTACTTGTGTCTTCTAAAGGTAAGCAGAACAAATCACTAGAAAATATGCTTTAGGGAACAATCTTGCTCTGGCAGAGGATGATGAAATAAATTACTCCATGTTTCTTTCTTACTGTCTGCAGTTCAAGGTAAGCTGCCTTTACAGGAGACGGCAGGAGAAAAAAGGCTCGTTGGAAGAGCCTAATCTTTCTCTGGCCAGGTCTGCTAATTAGAGTCTGGCCTCAAATGTTACTGCTTGTTTGTTCTGCTGGACACTACCATGGCCCCAGAATGGCTTCGGAAGCACTTCGCAGATAATGACTAACCAGACACCCGCCAGGCTGCCGGGCAGCTCGTAGCACAGAGGTTGCCTTGGCAAGGGGTCACCTCCGGAGATGGACCACACAGGGCTTGCTCCCTAGTTGTTACTTCTGCACCTTCCAGCCATTCCTCCAGGTGCCGGAGGTGCCATGAACACGTGTCTCCTCAGCCTGTCTAAAACTTGGTTGCTTGTTTGGCGTGAGGCTTTCTTAACACACTCAGCAGCTGGCCAGTTTGGACATGTATGTTGCCTGGACTTCAAGCTGATGCGTTTTTTGCCCTGGTCTGGAAATACATAGAGTTGACCTTATGGATTTGTGCATTTGATATGAACATGCTTTGCAAAAAGGACAAATATTTTAAAATATTCAAGGAAATGAAAATCTGATCCACAAATGTTCAGGGGGGAGCAAACAGAAAGCGGTAACTGGTAGTTTCCTTTTGCAGTCTCTCTGTTGACGTTTGTGCCTGTGACGTATTTCTTTTTAATCCAAGATTTCCTTCAGAAACAGTGGTCCTAGTCCTGCTTTGCATAGAGTGGAAGAATAAATCTGCATGTGGTCAGAGCTGTTTACTATTTCAGTAGAGTCCCATGGGATTGCAGCAGTCCACCAGCACGCTTCTACAGAGTGGGATTAATACAGTTCCCGGAGGGTGGCCCTCTTGTGACTTTTTGAATCAGGTAAAAGGAGGAAAGCTTGAAAAGAAAAGTGCAGTTGACTGAAAAGGCACAGAGACCTCTAAAAGCCTGCTGATGTGGCAAGAGCTTTGTCTCTTGGAAGCAGTCTACAGAGATGAGATCTCAACACTGCTGCGTAAATCCCAGGACGGCTCTGCATAATTCACATCAGAGTTAATCCAGATCCATGTTTACGAAACCAGAAAAAATGTGGCCCCACTATTTATCATGACACTTACTGCTCTTTTTTTTAATTATGTCAACAGCCTCAGACAGAATCGTCCCTTCCTTCTTGTCACAGTGCTGGCTGCGACGCTAATAAGAAAAGATCATGAGTTTCGGTTTGTTTTTTGGGTTTTGCGTTGGTTTTTTTTTTTTTTAATAAGATAAATGCTTCTCCTCTGATTAGCATCTGACTGATTCTCTTAAGTGCCTCAAGGCAGGGCCTGAGGAGGGAATGCAAAGATGTGGGAGGGAAGGCCATGCCATACATAAGTCATCGCACGGACGAATGGGTGAAGAGGGGCTGGGAGAAGAGATGTGAGAAAACATGATGGCTGCTAGAGATGGAGCAGGGGCAGGGGAGCGACATCATGGGACATTACTGAATTAGTCAAGGAGAGTATGGCTTATGAGACTTTGAAGATAAGAGCAAGGATTATAGCTCTACATGAGGAAGGGAGTCATGGGAGGGATACAAAGATGAGGGAGTTTCGATCACAGGAGGGCCGGCATGCCGGCGAGCACTCCCACACCTGCCCGTCCCATTGGTACCTGCTGATGGAAGCCTTAGATACATCCTAGTTTTGGGAGAGTTGGAAAAAAGCTTGAGTATAAGCAGATTTATTGATTGCCCTTCCACAGAACAGCAGGCAATAGCACAAGCGCAGTTGATGAGTGGGACAACAAAACTTCCAAATTATTGCAAGGAAAGGCTGGGTCCCTTGGCTTTTGCATTTCTCAGAGCCTGTTTCAATTCTTATAAACGTAATTATTTCTGAAAGATCGGCTTAGATCATCTGAGTAGTTTGCCAAAAATATGTTTATGCAAGTTTTTTTTTTGTGTGTCTGCTTGATTGACTGACTGATTACAGGAGAGAAGTGGCAGAAGACATCTCTTTTTACACAGTGGCGCTTCCCTTACAAATGCAGCTACAGTTTTAACTGAAGCTTAGCTACCTGAATACTTGAGCAGGACAGCAGGAAGGTAGCACTGGCAGAGATTTTTACGATGGGGGCATTGGTTTAAAGAAGGCTGGGTTTTTGTTGTATTTCTGTTCATTTTCATTTGTAAGGAGCACAGGTCCTCTGTCGTTCCCAGCAAGAGACAAGATGCTAAAACAAACAACATCTCTCTTTAATCTCTTGGGAGTCACTAAGTTTAGAACAGAGAGTAAAAGACGTGGAGCCTCCACTGTGTTTTCTCCAAGAAAGAAACTGTAATTGTTCTGTTCTTCAATAGCACTTGGCTGGCTCATCAATCACTCCTCTGAAGACATATATTATAAATAAACTTTAAAATATCAAAGTGACGCATTTGAGTTGAGCTTTGCTGCCGTTCTGTTTCTCCCAACTGGATGAGCGCTTTCCCTCACCGTACACCCACTTCTCCCGGTCCATCTTGCCGGTCACCCCACATTACAATCAAGGTCACTCAACATCACAGCGTCGGGACTTGGCAAAAGCTGATTCAGCCTTTTACCCAGAGAATCCTCAATCAACATCGCAAAACCCACGGCAAAACACGACCAAAATTAGGCTGCCGGAGCTTCTCTCCGTGCATCGCTTCGCTCCGTGCATCTTGCCACCTACAGCAAAATGCGCTTACAAACCCTCGGGCTGCCGGCGTGCCCGAGAAAGTCAACTACACCTTGCTCAGAGGGACCACATCCAGTTCGGCGCTTGCCGGGGGGGGGGCTCGGAGCCGGCCGCCCATCCCTCACGCACTCCGTCCCGCAGCCGCCGATAAGGATGGAGGGGTGGAAGGG
>VFFE01006833.1:640827-667485 GCA_008921705.1 Burhinus oedicnemus
GCCCGCCTCCCTCCCTTCCCGCCCCGCCGGCTCCCCCTCCCCGGGATGCTCCGCCGCCGGCAGCCTGCCCGCCCCGGGGAGCTCACCGCTGCGCCCCGGGGCTCCCTCACACCCCGGGAGGAGGAGAGGAGCGGGCGACGGAAAAAGTTTGGAGCCGGGCGCGGGGGTAGAGGGGCCGGGCGCTGCCGGGGGGGCGCTGCCGGAGCCGGCGGGGAGAGGCGGGGAGAGCGGCGTGGCAGCGCCGCCCGGGGATCGCATCTCCCCCCTGCCCGCCGCCGCCGCCGCCGGTGCTGCAGTGATTTTTCAAGCCCATCGAGGCAGTTCCTCGGCTCCCCTCGGCTCTCCCTCCCCGCCCGGGCTCCTCCCGGTGGCGGCTTCCCTCCGCTCGGCCCCGGCGAGGCTGGCCCAGGGAGCTCCGGCGGGTCCGGGAGGCGCCGCATCCCGCAGCGGGGCCAAGCCAAAGGGGGAGGCGAGGGATCCACCGGTACCCCCGTGTCCTGGAGGAGCCGCATCCCAAATTGCAACCAGGTGATTTTTGGTTTGGTGTTTTTTAGTTTTGTCCCCCGTCCCCCGTCCCCCCCCCCCGCTCCGAGTGATGCGAGGGCTTGTCCTGTGACAGGCGGGAGTTGTCGGGTCTGTGTCCCCAGCCCGGTGTCTCTGGGATGTCATTAGGAAGATACTTCGTGGCATTCGTGTTTCTATATAATAACAAAGCATGCGGGAATGTCTAACAGTGCTTGCAGGGAAGCGGACAACGCATCCCCTAATATCAAGGCACCGCAGCCTGGTCTCCCCCCACAGAGGAAGCACGAGAAAATCAAAGACGAAGAGTAGAAAATCGAAGATGAAGATGGTTTCCCTTCCAGTGAAGCAGTTAATGAGCAAAACAGCTGCTCTGTGAGTGGTGGTTGTTGCTGCAAGTTGGGCTTGGCGTGTATCAGGATGCCCGTCAGTGTCTGTCGTTGGGTCAACGGCACAGGGGTCCTGTTTCACGGGTTTTGAATGAAGTAAGCAAATGGGTTTGAACAAAATATTGGGCCTAGGGTTTATATTTCATACCCAGAGATGAATGAGCTTGAGGACAGTGATGTTAGTTTTTCTTTGTATTTCTGGCACCCACTGAGCCAAGTTTGATAAACAGTTTCATAAAAATCTGCTCAGTGAAGCAGGAATGGAAATAGATTAACTTCTCAGCCAATTCAGGGCTAAAATTCTCTTTTCATACCACCGTTACACCAACCTGCATTCATTTCAGTCCAGACAGACACTGGTTTAAATATCAGGACTATCAGGCCCAGCAACATCTTACAAATGAGAACAGCGCAGTGGAATTTAATGGAGTTACACCTGAGTTGAGGTAGACCCATTGAGCCTAGACATTTATTTGTCCCCCTCTTGTGGGTTTGTAAGGGCAGAATACAGAGAGACAGAGACATTACAACCTTGGGTACAGGCAGCAACGGTACGGCAAGTATTTTTTCTGTAACGATGCTGAAAAAGATGGCGTCCTTTTCTGTAAGTCTACTGTGTAACACGCAATGCTTAAAATACTGTGCTCATTCAATTATAGTTTTAGTGAGCTGGAGTCACAAGAGACAGCAAAGCTTTTCAGGCTTTCTGGCGATTTCCTGAAGGTATTTCAGCACTTGGTCACAGCACAGAACATAATAAATTGCACCATCTGTATACATAGTTCTTGGTTCCTGACAGAATGAGAGATAAGGCTTTAGGCGTTGTACGCCAAAAAAATACAACGCAGATTTCTTTTCTTTCAGTATTTACAATGCCTTAATGTCAGAAGAACTGTGGATTTCCCTGCCATTAGCAATTGACCAAGTAGCCGTCTCGAAGCGTTGTTCCTGTGGTTCAAAGACAACCCAGGGAACTGAGGACACAGGGCCAAACTTGACCCGCCGTCGCGCGGAAGCGAGTGCAATCAGGGATATTGTTCTGACACAGACAAGAGCTGAGTTTGGCCCAGGTAATTAGCATCTTTTCTCTTTCACACTGGTAATTGACAGTTCCCTTGGGGAAATGATTGGGCTGTGGATATATTAAATCCAGTCTTTGGCCCCAGTCATGCGGTCCACACACAGGCGTATTTCCCATTAGACTGAATGGCTGAAGAAAGGGCTGAATACGTGCCCTATTCTTGTCCACAGGACACCAGCGCTTTTCATTAATTGCATTGGCTTCTCTTCTGTAGTTTCTATGGAGAGAAAACAGAGTCCAGGAATTTTTCCCACTTACAAGGAAGATAAATGATATGGTGCTTGTAAGACTGCAGACCCTGAATCAGCGACAGGCTTGAAATATGTTTTGCTTAATAACGCATTAAGTGTTTTGTAGCACCAGGACTGGTGCGAGGAAGAACATGACGATTTATCTGCAGCAGTCACACTACTGCGGTGTTGAGATGGATATTGGCTAGGGCTATGGCCCCTGAACCAGAACCGGGATTTCCTGGGTGGTAGTCCCACTAGTAGCCATGACTTCCTCTGCTACCGGGATTTCCTGGGTGGTAGTCCCACTAGTAGCCATGACTTCCTCTGCTACCGGGATTTCCTGGGTGGTAGTCCCACTAGTAGCCATGACTTCCTCTGCTACCGGGATTTCCTGGGTGGTAGTCCCACTAGTAGCCATGACTTCCTCTGCTACCTTGGGCACACCTGCACCAGGTTCCCCGCCTGTCAAAATGGCATGGCCAAATCCAGCTCCCTGAAGGCAGCGGTGTGTTTGGTGGCAGAGGCTGTACCCGGGTCCTGTCCTCCACAATGTATTCAGCACATTAGGAGCAAAGCCAGATCCTTCGCTGGTGTGATCAGCGCAGGTCCGTGCTCTGGCTCAGTGCTCTGGAGATCAAAAATGCCTTTTAAGTGTGTGTCACAGCTCAGGATAAGAATTTAAGCCATTTGAAAAGATTTTTTTGTTTTCAGAAAACCCCCACACAAACAGTATCAGCCAAGCAGTCTATCAAAAATTTGAGATGACTATTAACACTCGATAGAATGATGACCGTTACTCTTTTCCCCTTTCATTTTTGGTTTGAGAGTATTTATTGTGTTTGCTTTGTGTTTGGTTTTTTTTTTTGAAAAAAATTGCTGATAATCAAAACAACCATGATTAACACTGCAATACAGCAACTACTCAGGAAACATTAGTAAGGACTGCAACACTGATTAGCTGTACAAACAAATATTATCGCACTCCTTTAATCTAAGTAGCCATAATGGTTATAATGGACTCTAAGAGGCTATTTGTTTTGTTAGTATAGACTGAGTTTACAACATGTATTCAAGTGTTCAGAGGGCACAGGGGAAGGTTCTTTTCCAGGCGGCCTTGTCAAAATGTCATTAAAATCAATGGATATTCACCAATCTGACTTTAGGTAGATTTTGTCCCTATGACTTCTGATACGTGGGAATGGGCTTTTAGCTGGAGCCAGCAGCGGAGGAAGCAAAGGCAACCGCTTCTCAAGCTTCGTGGTCAGTCAGGCCGAGGGAGAATCCACTTGAGCATTTTTTGCTAATGACATTTCTGGATGCAAGTCAATGAACTCAAGAAAAGTGTCCAACTTGGTGAAATGCTAGTCAAAACACAAACGGAAAACGTTTCGGCACTGAGATTTCAAAGCTTTGTGCAGCCTGAAAGCACCATCTCTCTCAGGCTAATTTTTGGGTTTGAGTCCAAAATACCATCAACAGGCTGGTAAATGTACAGCATGGCTTCACTTTGAACATTGGCTTGCACAGAAAATATTTTTGTTTCTGTTCTTTTAAAGATATTTTTATTGCTCCATATACCTAATGCAGTGCTTTCAACACGTGGAAAGCAAATTTATTTGGTTTTTCTCTACCCAGGAATCCACACCTTATTGGAAAGTTTTTAGGAGATCAAAAATTAATAAAGGTCACAGCAGCAGAAACAGTGGAGGAATTCGCGGTTCTCCAAACACCGCCATTAATTCTCAGGGAAGGGAGGGGGTTCTTCTTGATGATCCCATTTATTTTAAAGAATACAAAAAAACACTTGGACCCTTAATAGTATTTATACGTACAAACAACAGATTTGATTTTCAGAAGACTTGATTGTCCAATTGTTCGATAATTCCAGCTTGTGGGAAAAGATTCCCAACATTGAGCACATCTAGAATAAATTGTCAAGACAACTAATTCTTTCATTTTCATTATACTAAATTAATAGTTAATAAAATATTGAAAGTGGGTTTTAAGTTTTAGAAGTGTTGGGGTTTCAGAAAACTCTTCAAGTTCTCTCCAAGATAAGTTGCACTGCATCTGGAAAACAAAGATCTGGATATTGCACTGCATCTGGAAAACGAAGGCAGGGTGTCTACTTTCTGTTGGTATAAATCAGGAATATCTTCACCAAAATCAGTGGATCCACATCAGTTTAGGTGACGGGTGAACAGGACCGACATGGAAAGCTGCATCATGTAATCTTTAGGTTGTGCTCCAGCAGCTGAAGTTAGGGCACACCACAGATTTGTATTTGTGGCCAGAAAAGCTATGGCTATACATCACGTAAGCCCGTTCTTGTGTTTTCAGTTTTCTAGCTGTGAAATACTGCATTCAGTGATAAACAGGCCTCCTGCTTACTCACTTTTGGTAGTTTCTCACATTTTTTTCTCTTCAGCAAATGGATTTGTTCAGCAGCATCACTGTTCTTTGTTTATAAATGTAAAAATAAAACGTGTGGCATAAGTTATTAAAAGTGGCCAGGAAAGTCCCAGAGGTGAGGAAGGGCTTGTATGCCCCCAGATATATCTGGTTTTTTCAGCTTTATCAATTGCGCACACAACACATCGCTTCTCCTTACAGGTACTACGTTCTTAGTCTCTTGTGGCCATTATAATGAAGTCCCTGCATCCTGAGTCAACTGCGGGTTGCAGGAATCCCTTAAGTGCTATATCACTTTTACACCCAACATTCATTGCTGCTTAGGTTGCGTCTGTCTTTATGGAAGATTAAATACTCGTTATTGGAATGTGTAAAAGATAATATGGAAACGTTGCCTTCACATTTATTCTTGGACTCTGTTTGGGTCCCTTGTGGATCCGATGTAAAAGGCAGGGCTGGTTACACGTTTCCAGGAGGAATTTCTCATCCACTTTACCATGGAAAACCGGTACAACTGCCTAATACGTTACGGTCTGTAGCTGCTCCACTGGAAAATGGCTGATCAGGTGATAAAAGTTCATCAAACCTTAGTAAGGCCTAAAAAACATACCTCAGTGTTTATTCCATACTACTATTAAGGATGTGTTTCTCTACTGTCCTTGAGGTTGTTATAGATGGAGGATGAAATAAGGCCAGCACCACGGCTGCCCAGGCCATGGTGGAAACGGATAGATGACAAAGATGAGGCTGAGTAAATGTACAAGAGCGTAAGTAGTTCCAGCTGAAAAGCAAGGATGGAGAATCACTATTTCTAAGGAAAAACTATCAGCATAGCTTCTTTTTTTAACTCCCCCTTGTCGTGGTTTTGGCAAGTAGAAACCTTCACATATAATGGTCTAATTGTTTGGTCTGACTGATCTAATTAAAAGAAAGCTGAAGTCTAATTTTGATTGCCTCTTCAGTGAACCCTAAGTGTCAGAATCTTCCCCAAAACTACAAGTCCAAGAGTTTCTGTGCCCAGCAAAAATATGATTGAATTGGTGACTAAACCCATCGTCTGTAGGGCTGTACGTTTGACAGTGTTACGTCAAAAAATGCTTGAAAGATGGTCCATTTCACAGAACGTTGCTCTCTCTTTCTGCCCGCCCTCTCTCACTCCGTGCCTCTGTTTCTAATCGACATGATTCCCAGTCTGAAAAATTAGGAACCAGATTTTAGAAAGCTGTCGGTCTGTAGATCTCAGGTGTGGGTTGTCCAACCTGTCTTTGCAGCTGCAAGCGCACAGACCGTCTGGATTCATATCTGGGTTCCATGCTGGGGGGATGCTTCGACCTGAGCACTCGGGTGAGAGGATGAGGAACGCAGAGCAAAATCCTCAGAAGAGGGGCAATGAAAGAGAGCAGGGCGGAGCTGATTTGTATCTACCTCTCCTGCATTTTAATATAGACCATGGTGCTGCTGTGTGGGGTCAGGAGAGCGAGTGGAAATAATCCAAGAAGAGCTTCTCGGGCACAATGTGGCAGGAGAAACAGCAGCCAGCAGAGCAAAGCCCTGGCCCAGAGAGGTTCCCTCTCTACCTGTGTGCAAGCACACCATTTACACAGGAGGCAGGAGCAAAGGTGCTCGTCGATTGATTCCAGTCTGTAAGGGTGTTTGATGACAGTATAAACTGCAGGCAAAGCTTGAATAATGTATGAAATTATTCAATAATTAATAAAAGTCATCAGGAACACTCCACTGAAAACTAGCTTTCTAAATAATTTCTCACTGTTCTTTTTCCTTATTATTTTGGTCAGTGGGATACATTTGGAACACGATGGCAGCAGACTGTCCATTTTCATCTAGCACCTCTCTGCCTGTATTTGTGTATGGGGGAATAGACGTGAGGGATTCGCTTATTGCCAGGCAATAGCTGTTTCTGTTACAGATGAGCAGAAAAAACCTGAAATCCACCACGGGAAGCCAAGCAGATGATGTGGCAAGCAAGCAGTTAATATGGGGTGACAGAAGGAGGGAGTGACTGTATTCACTGAAGAAATGAGCAACCGAGTGCCACTGCATTCACCTCTGTGTCAGCACAGGCTTCAGAAGGAGAGGATGGAAAGTTGTTCTTGGTGGTCTGCCTCCCTCAGTTCTTCTACTGCTAGTGCACAGAAGACATGCATCTTGTTGGAGAGGGTGTTGATAATGAAAATCCTGTGCAAATCATAAAATCATCTAGTTTGGAAGGGACCTTTGAGATCATCAAGTCCAACCATTAACCTAACACTGCCAAGTCCACCACTAAACCATGTCCCTGAGCACCACATCTACCCATCTTTTAGACACCTCCAGGGATGGTGGCTCAAGCACTTCCCTGGGCAGCCTGTTGCAATGCTTGAGAAGCCTTTCTGTGAAGAAATTTTTCCTAATATCCAATCTAAACCTCCCTTGGTGAAACTTGAGGCCATTTTCTCTTGTCCTGTTGCCTGTTACTTGGGAGAATAGACTGACCCTCACCTTGCTACAACTTCCCTTTCCCTCACCTGTGAATTACTCCATGTGCAGGGAGGAAGGAGAGAGTTACCCATGTGTATGTGTACATATGGACGGTCACTGAAAGGAGAAAAGAAAGTAACTTTATAATGAGGTTTTTTGAGATGTGTGTGCCATGTTTTCATTCACTATTCCCCATCCCACCTACCCTGCAAGCCCCATCAGGAAGACTTGGAGATGCTTGGATGTCGAAGTGAGGGGTAGCCTGTACCCAGGGAAGAGCAGGAGTGTGTCCTGATGTGGACGGCTGAAGTAAAAGGAGTTTCAGGTTTGTATCCCTGCACTACATATACAACCATGGTTTGAACATGCACATGAACTGTGTGCCCTGGAGAACACCCCCCACCAGTGAGTCCCCCCTGCCTTCCCATCACTTACAGTAGCACCTTTGTCCCTTGGGGCTGGGCTTGTAGCCTCCTCTGTAGAGATCCCTTATCAAGGGCACTCCAGGCTGCAGCAAACACGCAAACCTACACTCCTCCAGGCAGACAACGTGTGGGCCCTTTGCCATTTAGCAAAACACGACTAAACTTTGCCAGACTTCATCAGGGTGACTTGTGCCTGACCTTGGTTTCAAGAGGAAATCACGAAGGTGTTATTAATTGTTGTAAGAAAATACTGGTAGAAACAGACCCCAAGTAAGTTTTGTTTTTCTTCACTTACTCGTAAGCTCCACAGTGTAAAGAGCCATTGTACTATTTCTTTAACAATACGTTCAACAAACGTGGCATCCATTGTGGTGAGGTGGATGTGGTAATTTGTGCTACTGACAAATGTGTGACATTTGTTAATGGCAGGGAAAGAAATATGAGGTTGTGCCAATGTCTAACACAGAATTTTGTTGAATATTTTATATCAGCCGAGGTTAAGAGTTAAGAGCCAGACGCCAAGCAGGTCGGATTGTAATGGCCCATCTGTCTCATAACAAGAGCTATTGATCGGTTATTAGTCATAGCTAGCGGGGGACTATCACAAAGACACCACTGGCGGCAGAGCTCACCGTTGAGATCTGCTGTGGTCAGATAGCACTGGGGTGAATGGGGAGAGTTCCTCTCCAGCACCTGGATGCTGAGAACCAAACACTGCGCTGGGATAATCACTGGCAGCTCCCAGTGGCATGACTGGTAGCAGCTCCCGGTTTCCGCAACCAGTCTCTGTTTGGTATGTAATACAAGCCTTTATTTTATATATTAATTCAAAACTGTCCACTACATCTATACTCTTCTGAAAATATACTGTGGTTCTGTCTGCAGCTGGGAATGAAGATCTGTCAGTTTGTCAGTGGTTTCTAGGCTTTTACGAGTTGTTAAATCCCTGTAAGCCTTTTGCATCATCTATGTCTGAAGTCACCATGAGGCATGCACACCAATCCAGTTGGCCACTGCCATCATTTCTTAGATCCTGTGGGGTCTGTATCTATCTGAAGAAAGACAACTAAACTGGTGCCTACGGTTTCTGGCATGCAGAAGATATACTGGGATCTGCCTGATGTCCATAGGTGGTAGGTTATCTTCATGTCTGGTAAGATATCCCTAGACTCTTGTTAGATTAGGCTGGCCTAGTCTAACAACTGAGTAGCTGTGAGATTAGGCCAGTAGCTGGGAGCATGGTTCCTCGTGGCTTAGACTGACTAACAGAAAGCCACACAACACAGACTGCCTGACAGACCTTGTCACCTTCCTTATACAGAAGACAGCCAAACATATGGGTCTTTCAGGACTGGCTACTGCACTAATCATACGATCATAGAATCACAGAATCATAGAACGGCTTATGTTGGAAGGCACCTTAAAGATCATCTAGTTCCAACCCTCCTGCCACGGGCAGGGACACCTCCCACCAGACCTGGTTGCTCAAAGTCTCATCCAACCTGGCCTTGGAACACTTCCAGGGATGGGGCATCCACAGCTTCCCTGGGCAACCTGTTCCAGTACCTCACCACCCTCAGAGTGAAAAATTTCTTCCTGATACGTAATCTAAATCTCCTCTTTTCCAGTTTGAAGCCATTATCCCTTGTCCTATCACTACATGCCCTTGTAAAAAGTCCCTCTCCAAATTTCTTGTAGGCCCCCTCCAGATACTGGAAGGCTGCTCTAAGGTCTCCCCGAAGCCTTCTCTTCTCCAGGCTGAACAATCCCAACTCTCTCAGCCTCTCCTCATAGCAGAGGTGCTCTAACCCTCTGATCATCTTTGTGGTCCTCTTCTGTACTTGCTCCAACAGGTCTGTATCCTTCTCATGTTGGGGGCCACAGAGCTGGACACAGTACTCCAGGTGGGATCTCACAAGAGATGAGTAGAGGGGCAGAATCCCCTCCCTCAACCTTCTGGCCATGCTTCTTTTGATCCAGCCCAGGATATGGTTGGCCTTCTGGGCTGCAAGCACTCATTGTCAGCTTATGTTGAGCTTCTCATCCACCAACACCCCCAAGTCCCTCTCCTTAGGGCTGCTCTCAATCCATTCTCCACCCAGCCTGTATTTGTGCATGGGATTGCCCCAACCCACATGGAGGACCTTGCACTTGGCCTTACTGAACTTCATGAGCTTGGCATGGGCCCACCTCTCAAGCCTGTTAAGGTCTGTCTGGATGGCATTGCTTCCATCCAGCGTGTTGACTGCTCCACACAACTTGGTGTTCAGTACTGACCCCTCAGAAACACCACTTGTCACTGCTCACCACTTGGACATCAAACCGTTGCTTGGCCTTTGAAGAACATAGATGAAAGCTGTTACGGTGTGGCAGGTGCACCTGCCCTGATAGGGACCAGAACTTCTCGAAAACCTAGAAGTTGCATTCTGGGGGTCGGGCCGCCCGGTTTGCATGGTGACTACCGTCACATACACATTTTGGTCGAAAGACAAGGAAGTTAAGGCCCTCAGCCAGTGAGGACTAACATGACCATATATGACCACACACCAGATTCAACTAGGGTATAAACGACGCCCTGCTGGAGGGCAAATTGAGTCGGTCCACCTCGGAGCAATGGGTGTGCAGTCAGGGACTCTCCCCGTGGGTTGGGACGCTGCCCACAGTAACTGCTGCAGGTTGAGAGCCCACACCTTACTAGGTGTGTGAGTGCTCATTTTGGACCCTCGTTTCTAAAGCTTAAGAATTCTTAAGCTAGCTGTGTAGTATTAATTCTGTTTAACATCTTGAACCTGCAGATTATTAATGTTGTCGGAGTCTTAAAAGTTTTTGGTTAAAATAAAGTTTATTTTTGATTTTATCATTCACCTAATTTAATTTCTTGTAAGCCTCTGTGACATATGGAAGTTCAAAAATCTACATTATAAAATATTACAGAGATTGAAGTATTGTGAAACATTTTACTCCTTTCAGCCACAACGATGGTTGTATTTCTAAAGCAGTCCTACCAGGCAGTGTCCTGTGGGTTTCTGTTGTCCTCTCTGAGTATTTTCTAGGGGCAGAAGGCATTTTTCTGGGAGCAAGGCTCACCACAGGTGTGGGCCTGGTGGCACACACATTGCAAAGAATTTTCTCAGCTAGACATAAAGAAAAGAAAAAAATGTTTAGAAAATTAGAATTCTAAGAACAAACTGTAAGTTCTGAAATACTTTATCTTGAGCCCCTGCTACGGATGTTTTCATGAAATCAAACACAAATTACACTGCCCATAACTTCTTTTATATCACAAGTTGTCACTGTAACTCCAAATCACTTCCCTGGCAGAATCTTATGCAAAATGTGTGGATACTAGGATGTCCTCTTACTAAGGCCACCAATATCAGCAGGCATTTATCAATCTACAGTTTCAACACACCATTGGTTTTGCTCTGGATCAGCCAGTGGAGTTAGATTTTATTGCATTCTAAAAAATTTATCTCCTATCAATAAACTCTTAGTTCCCATCTTTAGCTTTCTAAGATTATAGTGTTCTATTTTTCATTATTATTGGAAACATCCAAATCCTTAATCTGTTCCTTTTCCTTCTTCATCTTAACAAGCACATGCACTAGGTAGAAGAAGAAAGCTCACTATATAGAGCCTGGCAGTCTGCGTTGTCTCACCAAACAGTGAGAGAGCTCTCAGGAGGTCCCAGGAAGATGGTGGTTAAGGTCTCCATTGCCGTGTTGCGTAACGTCAGTGCCCACCCTCTGTTCCACACAGACTGAGGTGTGCTCTCTCTTGCTTTAAATTTCCACCATTCCTGCTCAGCCTCTGTGAAAAGGGATGAAGGAACGTGCTGTAAAATTCCTGTGGTCTTTGGGGAAGGGATTTCTTGTTGTGATGAGTGATGGACCACGTCATGTTTTCACTGGCACTAGTAATACTCGGCTAGTGAGTATATTTTTGGGGTATTATTGTGTTTGCAACATATTTGTTTGCTGCTTACCTGTAGGCACTGTGATATAATCAGAGGAAGAAAGAGGTTGGATATAATTTTAAGTACTCTCTCACTGGATATTGTAAAGGATATTAGAAATGCATCTATAAGAATCAACAGGGCTGAACCTGTTTGGGGACTAGAGGATGAATCAGATCCATCTTTGTCAGCCCTTTTTGTTCCCCAGTCCACTAAGTATCACCCTGTGCTATATTTTCACGATGGTTTTCATTTCAAAATGGGCTAAATTTCGAATGTTCTTCACTTTTTCCATTTTTTTGCTTGGTAGGCCCACTTGTCTGTGCAGGAGGTGTGGGAAGAGTCTGTGTGCTTTTTTTTTTTCAGGTCTGCAATTTGTTTTTTCACATTCTGATGTCTTGGAAACCCCTGGGATCCACTGTTTTGAGGAACCTTCCAATCCATTTCTCTGATGCAGTGGTGAGAGATAACTGGTGTGCAAGGTGTTATGAAGAGATAATTGAGGCAACAGTAGCTGATCTTTGCTAATGACGACACATTTCAGCTTACCCTGGCACAGCATCCTCATAAGCATGCAGACATACGGAGCCGCAGAAATGTTGGCTGGGGACACTCGCTCCCCAGGAGGTCACACGCTAACGTGTGGTACCTCACACATTGCTGACTGCCCCTCGCATTGTTCCGTCTGTCCCCATGTTTGGAGGTCCAATCTTGTTTAGCTGTCTGTTAGGCCTCTGCTGAAACTTCCTATGTCCTTTAGCTTCTCCCTCGCTTCAGATCCCGAGTGCCTCACCCCCCACCAGCTGCTGATTTGAAAAGAAACGCACCCAAAGCCCCCCTGTGAGACTGACAGTGTTTTGCATTCATCTCAGTGCCTCCGAAGCGTTTCGAGATCCTCCAATGAAAGTCATTACATAAATGCAAAGCATTGTATTGTTAAAACTTTAAATCATGACAGATTTTGAATACGTATTTTTTGTGACTCAGTCATGAATAATCACAATTTGCATATAATGTTTTCCTGTATTCAGCATACCCTCCTTCTCATTTAATCCTTCTGACTCGTGCTGCCGTAATAATTCTAAACCTGAATTAGAGAAGCAACTGTGGATCGCCTTGCTGTTAACTTGGTGATGAGTAATCTTGATATACCTATAGGCAGGAATTGCTGACAATTGTTTGTAATGAGCAAGGAGGAAACCCATAATCAGAGGAAACATTTCTCTGTCAATGAACAAGTGCATCCATTTTGCTTTCTTTGTATCCAAAGCTATAGTGGCTGTCTAATATGAGTATTATTTCCTTGTGCTTATTACTGCAGTGCCAAGGGATGAGCTAATGTTGGGGCTTCGCTTAATAAGACCCTGGTCAAATGCTGAGAAATAGGCAATGATGCCCCAGTGTACTTATGGGCTTAAAGAACAGAACAGGGACCCAATGAGAAGGTACAAAATGCAAGCACTAATGGAAAGTCATAAGCAATTCTCTGTCTTTGAAGTATCTTTGTTTGCAAAGGACAGCTTAATTTATCTCAGAAACACCATGCTAGGTGATCTAGTCAGCTCCCTAGCTGCCATTTTCTGGTTTCCCCTAAATAAATCGGCCAGGTGACAGCAGCAGTCCTGCGGAGTCCCAGCTGTGGGAGAGGAGCTGGAATGCCGGCAGCAGTCTGTGTGTGCCCACGCCTGTAGAGCTCCATCCAGTGAACTGGAAATCCAGAGTCCAGCTCTGCACACATGTCCCAGACGTATAGGAACGTAATTCTGCCATTGTATACTGGATATTGCAGGCAGGAGCCCATCATCTTTGTTGCCTTCAGAAAGACACGACCAGAGTTAGGACCCTCATGGCCAGGAGAAGCCTTGGGCCTGCCACGCTGCTTTCCAGAAAAAAACCCCACCATCCTTTTGACGGTCTTTGCAATGTGTCCTCCCAGTGGGAGAGGAAATAGGCTCCTGAAGCTGGTTTATCCTATGGCTCCTTTCATTAGGGGGGATTTTAGCTGGGGTGACTTCTTGCCTGGGGGAACAAATGTTTACTCTTGAGTAAAAGAATTGCCTCTCAACAAAGCTGGTTTACCAGATGCCGGGTTGCCCCATCCCTCTCCTGCGCTTGAATATATTCTCATAGTGCTCATTTTTGTTGGAATAATCCGGCATCAGCTACGCTGACAATCCCCCGCAGAGCTATTTAGAGCAGCTAAGAGCTGATTTGGGTCCCAGAGCAAACAGGGTGGTTCTCTTCCCCCTTTTTCCTTCCTCCTTCCTCCTACGAGTTAACTCAGTGGGGACCCCCCCCTCTCCCCAGCCCTGCTGCTGGTGGTGCAGAGGCACTCGCTGGGGTGCAACTTGAGTCCCGGGGCATTCATCCCTGCCCCCTGTGGTGTTCCTGGTGGGCTTTGGCATCGGTGTTCAGAGCGTGCATTAGTCCTTTTCTCTCCAGTTCTATGGTGCTGGAGCATGATTAGCTCTCAGCTAGTACAGGTCTCGCCCTCCTCATCTCGTCAAATGTGACTCAGTCATCAGGCTTCTTCCCAAGCATCTCGTATGAGAAGTTATTGGATCCCATTTTGCTGTTTGAATCTGGAAGCTGAAGTCGCCACTGCCAAATTGGAAAATAAGCCACCATATAGCTGCAGAACAAGAATAATTGCACCAGAATGATTTTGCTTGGAATTACTTGGGATAAGCCGACAAAATCTCTGGGTGCATTTTCACATGCTGGCTTCAGTGAGGTAACCTGCCTGCGGTGAGCCACCTGCACGTGGAGGCTTTCAGGCACCTTCTGCTCTGCTAACGTCCTCTGTCTCTCACTGTCCAAACTCATTTCTGTAACTACCTCAAGTGCAAGGAAAGACTGATTCTCCTCTCTTCACAACGAGTTTTAGCTGGAACCAGATTTCAGGCAAGTTTTAGCTTTGGCAGAGAGTTCTGGGGAGCACCGTCAGACCCTGCTGGCACCTACAGGGTGTGAAACTCCATCAGTGTTGCAGCTTGTCGTAGTGAGTAACTGCAACACATCAGCAAGGGGCACTCTGCATAATTTCCTTTTGGAAAGGGGGAAAATTTGTGTCCAAAAACTTTCTCCAGTGTCACCCATCTGCTTTCAAGAACATTTCGCTTTGTGCTATTTCCAGTCTGAACTGGGGGTGAGGTTTAGCCTTTTTCAGATATTCATTCATGCTTCCTTTTAATTTATTTAAATTACACTCATCCATCTTGTCCATCAATATGTTGCCTTCCTGACCATGCAGATAGTAAACTCCTGTGTCCATAAACACTGTCCATAAACACTTTGGGTCATAATTTCTCTCACATAAATATGATCATTAACTTTTCTACAGGCTGACTTGCATGAGGAAGATGACATATGTGCTCACTGATAAGAAGATAAGAGTCTGAGGTAATTGGATTAGCTGTAATAGAAAAATGGGTGAGCTGCAGGGATAGAATTTGCCCAGGACTGATTTGGAGCACAGAATATCAGAGTGCTGCAAATCTGATAGCCAATGATGCTTGTTTGGATGGCAGTTCAGGAAGCGTTATAAGTGTATATCTAACATTGAATCTGTGTATCATCTATAGGACGTAGGGGGCTGCGCACCTCCAGATACTTGCATATAGTACTCTGATGAAAAGGGGCCCTGATTGAATACATTTATTCGGGCTAAGAAGATTATAGGAATTTCACCACATTTCATAATCCAGTAAAAATAGCCTCCCCAAAATTCTGAAATAGCAAAGTATTCTGCTGTCCTTCTCCTCCTTACCTTTAGCTCTCAAGTCTGGAATGACCCCTGCTCCCTCCGTGCCATCCCATTGGCACCAGCCGGAGGCACTGCTTGTAGGGAGTCCTGTATGTTTAGTTACGTGGGAGGTTCCTCAGAGCTAGCTCAAAGAGAACAGAATTGACCTTTAACCCAAGGAAGGACATTTAGAACCAGTTTTTTATAGAAGACTTAAATAATGTGATTGTCCCAGAAGGGTGGCTGCAGAAAGACACAGCTAGGATAACTCACACATCTCCTTCCTGGAACAGAGATATTTATTCCCTGCAGTGGTCTCCAGGACCTGCATGTGGCTCACAGAGACTTGAAGTTTCATGGTCAACCTTGTTGAAGGTGACCCAAGAGCCAGTTCTCCATGGCTGAACTCAGCCGGCATTGCCATGATGTCTGCCTGGTGCTGAGCTGCCAGTGATGGAGTTGTTGTTTCCAAACCCACTTTACTCTGTTTCACTTTCGTTCAATTTATAGTTGTCTCTGATAGTTGAGATGAATGTGGATTTTATTTTATGAGCGAGCATGGAGTTCATTTGCAGGGTATTTATTGCTCTAGCCACACAGAGGAGATAAATCACCTTTGAAAAAAAATGTCCTGTTGCATGCAATGGGCTCAGTAAGTTTGTCTAAACTCTTAAAAAGTTCCCATTTAATCTCTGCCCGGGGTTAAGTCCTGTGAAACTAGAACTGAGCAGGAAAAGTGCAGAAAGCCATACACAGGATGGGCAATGGCACACGAATCCAGTTCATGCTGCCTCCCTCTTTCAGGGCGACTCCCACCTAACTTCTACCCACAGGCTCTTAAGCTGTGCTCAGCAGAGACAAATACAACATGCCCACAGCCCTCTCTTGAACGGAATAAACTAATTTATTTATATATATTACCTCAAATCAGGACACTTACATAGCTATATATTGATGTATTTGTTTTAAAAAAAACCCACTCACCTACAAATGGCTCTCCCCAGACAAGGATCAAGATTTCCAAAGGCAGCTAATGATTTTGAGCAGCATCACTGAGCGCTCAGCCTAAGACAACAACATTAACTTCATTGAGATTTTTGGGTATTGAATACCCTGGGTATTGAAATAGTGGAGAAAAAATGGTGTTTATTTTCATTCATTCATTCATTCAGCTGCTTTTGATGAATACCCCAAAATGTCATGTTTGATTTTGCTTTCAGCTGCTCCCAGAAAACCTGCCTGTTCCAAGGGGACCTGTTGGATTAAGTTAAATAACCATTAGATGAGGAGGTTGTTACACTGTGATTTAGCAAAGCAGAGCAGGCTGCTTCTGCAGCTCAGAAGAATAGGAATCAATCCCCTGCTTATCCCAGCACCAGGCCCATTCATATCTCTAGGTACTTATGGGCACCATACATACTTGCAAAGCAGAGATTACTGTAACCTTAGTGCTCAATATATACGTTTGAGATGTATAGCATTTCAGCCTCTCTGTGCTCAGCAGAACGACTGGAGAAGTCTGCTGGTTTACCAGATAGGACAACTAGCTAAACACGGGGACTGAAGCGCACTGATAATGCTCTTTGTCATATGGTTTAGTTTTAGGTAGCCCTATGAGGAGTGGGGAGTTGGACTCGATGATCCTTCTAGATCCCTTCCAACTCAAGATATTCTATGATTCTATGATAGATCCAAATCCCTGAAGTGCTTACAGTAAAAGCCAGGAGAGAAAGGCCCCCTTCTAAAATAAAACAAAGCAGAAAAAAGAACAAGTATGAGCTGAAGCGATAAATTATAGAGGACTTCCTGTGGAGGAATCAAATAAATCTCTCTAAATATTTTTAGCATGCTCACTTTCCTTTCAATAGCTCAACAGGAGGTTCAGTGGTCTCACCTGGCATCTTATTAGTACTGCACTGATTGGTGAGCGTGCAGGAACAGAGCAGCGCTGGCATCTTGGTTAATCATGTCTTCTAGGAAATTGCGAAAATGACACAGGAGATACTTCACAAATGGCGAGCTGAGGTTTTGCTGCAAAAGAAAATGTCTGTTTTCACAGCAGGTGGTCAATAAATCCAGCACTATTATGGATCATAGCTGTAAGTCAGTTTTCAAATGTTCCCAACCGCGTGTAGCATCTGTCTTACTCGGGAGTCTGATCACAATCTTTGCTGCAAATGGAAGATGGAGTTTCTCTTGTGTTTGAACTTGTTTACTTTCCTTTCATTTGTGGTTTTTACTTCAGCTCTTCTTTGGATCCTGATATTTCAGAAGACTATTTTTGATCAATATAGTTCATTTGCAGTACCTAGTGATTTCCTTATTTTGAAGTAAAAATCTCTTTCATAAGCATTTCCCTATAGAAACGTTCCTTTCAGTCATATGCACTACTTGGATTTTTCCTCAGGGATGGAACATTATTTTTCCTTTTAATTCTCTTTAAACTGCTGACACTAATGCTCTCTCTAAAACTTGTTGTGGGCCCTGCTTTGTATCTCATATATATTTGGGATTAAGGAGAATTTATTATCATGTGGTCTTAAAGCAGCTTTTTCATAAGTCTTGAGTACACTCTCCTGTCAGGTGAGTACTGATTACATATCATAGGAAAAAAAAGGTTTTAAAAATAGATCCAAGAGCGAGAAAAATCTGAAGGCTTGGGATGAACAGTTAGGAGAAACAAGACTGGGAGGAATTTGCAGCAAGAGAAAAATCTTAGCTCCCACGGAGGATGCTTAAGTGGATGGTGCTGTTTCCTCTGAATGGGAGAAGCTGTAGGCTAGGAGGTGACCTGGTACTGCTCGACACTGTGACGGCCAGACGAGATGGGACGTCTGAGCTCATGTCCCTCCAAAATACAAGATTTGGAATCTGGAATTTTGATTCCGTTCACCGGGGTTGGGGACATTCACTGTAGAAATCAGTGACACCCGCTCAGAGAGCTCAATGCATAGGCACACATACTGCATATATAAATATACATGATCTTTTGGAACACGTATCAAGCTGAAAATCCACCCTTTGAATCAGTTTTTTTTCAGACACCCCAAATCAGACACCTAAATATGGAAACAGCCCCAAACCCAATTCGTTTTGAATGTGTTGGCTGGGCATTTCCACTGCTTTCGGAAGAGGTATGTAAACTCACAAAGAAGCATTTCATGCCTTGCACGTAAAGTGACTTCAAAGGCAATCACTCATTGAAGAAAAGAAAAAGAAAGCATACTACTTCTCAGTGATCTCTAAAACACACAAGTAAAACAGAAGTCTTTGTGTTTTGTGAAGGGGAAAACATCAGAGGTTAAAGATGCAGGTTGCAGAGAAAAATGCATTTTAGTGCAAAAAGAAAAGTTATTCTAAATATTGTCATCCTAAAATTAGTATTACTCACCACAAGCTTGGGAACTGTTCAGAATTTATAACCTTGATAGCTTCATAGCAAAATATGTATAAGTGGATCAATTTTTAATATGTGTAACTGCAAATCTGACAGAGATAAACCCTTCAGTGAATCGCAGGCTCAACTTCTTGTTTGAAGTTAACAGTCATTTCATTAGATTTGACTTCAAAAAAACACCTTGCCATGATTTAATGTTATAAATTATGAACTATTCAAATTGCTCACTGAAAATGTATTATTTAAAGATGTACCTCAAAAGTGAGCAAATGTAAGCAAGCTGTATGTTTAACGGATTACTCATTTCATTCCTGGGAGACCATTTCACACTGGGAACTATCACGCTAACTTGTCAGTGTGATCTAGTGGTACGAGCAGGAGCATAGAAGTTGGTGGGTACAAGGCTGGCGGTATGTGACCTTGAGAAAGACATTTCATCTCGGCATTGTTTTTTCACCTGTAAAATAGAGAGCAGGGGAAAAGTAGTGTAGCTCTTCTGGGGTCTGCACTATGTTAATATTTGTAAAACACTTTGAGGGTTGCAAATGGAGAAGGTGCCAGAGAAATGTTATAACGTCACTTGTTTCTAATTATTTTTTTCAAGCTGGGATCAGATCCTCAGATTTGGCCTTTTTAGGTTGCTTCTGTGTTGCAGAGATTGTAAATCTGCCCTCATAGGGCAGCAACTGGGAATCCCTGCACACTGTAAAGCTGTCTTTCTATTTGTTTCTGCTGCAGTTTGGTCCACAGAGAAACAGCCAGATAATTTTTTTACTTGAAAGTTAATAGGAGACATATGCTGGAGGTGCAGAATTAAAATCTTTTTAAGAAAACCAGAGTTTCTCTATTGTGCATGAACTAACCTCCCAGTGTATCCATCATACTGGCTGCTCTAACAAGCACTGTAGCTCACTCATTCTTGTTGCATTATAAAAGCCCTAAATCATTCATTTCCATTGCTGTTTCTTAACTCCTTGAACTAGTAATCAGCACTAATGACTTTAACACTGGCTGCCTTCTTAGTTGACTTTGATTCATGCGTATACAGACAACCCTCAAAAGCATTAAACATTTTTAACATGTCACCCTTCCCAGCCTTGCAGGCTCCAGCTATAATTTCGTTTCCCGACTTTCCCATCAGCAATATTTCCACCTTAAATGTTCTATATCTCTGAAGCCAAATTGCTACACACATGTCATCTGTGGGTAGTGTATATAAAATTTAGTTCCACTTAAAAAATATCTCCAGAGCACTGCTTTTGTTCACATTTATCTAAATATGAGGTTTGGTGCATGCAAAAAATGTATTTTGTTTAATCATGAGAGATTAGACATTGTTCTGAGTTCATAAATTCATAATTCTGAGTTAATCTGAGTTCATAAAGAAGTGATTAAAATTATAGCAGGACAAGACTGTGGCATGAAGAACATCCTAGTAAAAGGAGTACGGGTTCAAATGCCCCATGCGAGGTCTGTTGCCATGGGGCACTGCAGTGCTGAATCCATGTCCTGGGTCCTCCTTGCTGTGGTTACTGGGGACTTGATGACACCCTGGAGGGTCCTGTGCAGTCCAGGACATTGCCTGGTTGGGGAGCATCTGTACCCCTGGTAGACTGGTCAATTCTGATTCATATTGCCCTCCAAAGGAAAGGTACTGGTACATTATAAATGAAAAGTGTCTTCTGCTCTTGATTAATGCTGGCTCTCGTGAAACCCAGACTGCTGGGTCATATGCTTTGAGTCTGCCACCTCTTTTTTTCTTGCAGTCATAAAAAGCCCCTTTCAGGAAAGCAAATTTAATAGCAAAACATCATTGCAACATGGGCTAACTCCCATTGCGTCATTGTAACCTCTGTCTCTGGGAGTTATTAGCTGGGATGAGAGGCTTTGCATTTATTTATTCTTCCAGTGGCAGTGAGAACATCAGAGAGCAAAGGTCCCTAGGGGACTGCTCCATCTCATTCCTAATTGGTGTATTTAGTAGTTTCTACCATAGGCCTCTTAAGGTTGAATGTGAACTGTGTCCTATTAGCCAGAAATCACTGTTCAGCAAAGTGACAGTCAAATCTTTTAGAACGGTACTGTTATTTTTAATACACTGGCCTAAGGCTTTTGGGTGAGAAAAGGGAGAAATAATTGCTTAGTACTGGGAGGCTCAGACACAATTTAGGATCCATCCCTATCTATTAAAGTAGGATAATTTCTGTATTGTATATCCAGGAGAATAACCAGAAATTAGATTTGCGCTTACAGAAACAAATGGCCTTTCTTTTATAATTGGTTCCTGCTTGGAGGAAACCTGTCAGCACATTCTGTGAATGTGTATCAGCCCAATCCAGCTGGGAAACACCTTAGTGATCAAATACTTCTCCTGCAACACTTGGTCTCCAAGGCACTTCCTCACCCTGGCACTAAAACTAACCAGGCACACCTTGTAGTCTCAGAGTTCAAAGCTCACTCCCCATTCAGTACATTGCCAGAATCCAAGAGGGGTAACATTTTTTACAAGATTATGATGTTTTGCTGTCAAGGATGCTGGCTTCTTTTTGTTCCAGTATTGAATACATGCTGTAGAAGACCAAAGAGAGGATTTAAGTCCTCAAAAGTCCTCCAAACACTACCTGCCTGATGTTGCCCCAATAATAACTAAGACTTAAAGTTCAAAATAAACATGACTCTCACCCATGTATTTCACTGAAATTTGATTTACAAAAAGAAAGGAAAACAGAACAGAACAAAAGAAGCTTGTGCTTCTCTCTGCTTCTTTTTTCATAGAAACATAGAATCATAGAATGATTTGGGTTGGAAGGGACCTTAAAGATCATCTAGTTCTAATCCCCCTGCCATGGGCAGAGACACCTTCCACTAGTCCTTGTTGCTCAAAGCCCCATCCAACATGGCCTTCAGGGTTGGGGCCTCCATAACTTCTCTGGGCAACCTGTGCCAGTGCCTCACCACACTGACAGTAGAGAATTTCTTCCTAATATCTAATCTAAATCTACTCTCTTTCACTTTAAAACAGT
Organism: Burhinus oedicnemus; assembly: GCA_008921705.1. NCBI lineage: Eukaryota > Metazoa > Chordata > Aves > Charadriiformes > Burhinidae > Burhinus > Burhinus oedicnemus. The sequence goes on from VFFE01006833.1 coordinate 662,488, forward strand.
CAGCCCTCATCCTATTGCTACACTCTCCGATAAAGAGTCCCTCCCCATCTTTCCTGTAGGCCCTTTTAGGTACTGGAAGGGGCTATAAGGTCTCCCTGGAACCTTCTCTTCTCCAGGCTGAACAACCCCAACTCTCTCAGCCTGTCCTCACAGCAGAGGTGCTCCAGCTCTCTGATCATCTTTGTGGCCCTCCTCTGTACTTGCTCCAACAGGTCCGTGTCCTTCTTATGTTGGGGACCACAGAGCTGGACACAGTACTCCAGGTGGGATCTCACGAGAGACGAGTAGAGGGGCAGAATCACCTCCCTCGACCTTCTGGCCACGCTTCTTTTGATGCAGCCCAGGATGCGATTGGCCTTCTGGGCTGCAAGTGCTCATTGCCGGCTCATGTTGAGCTTCTCATCCAGCAACACCCCCAAGTCCCTCTCCTCAGGGCTCCTCTCAATCCATTCTCTGCCCAGTCTGTATTTGTGCATGGGATTGCCCTGACCCACATGGAGGACCTTGCACTTGGCCTTACTGAACTTCATGAGGTTGGCATGGGTCCACCTCTCAAGCCTGTTAAGGTCCCTCTGGATGGCATTGCTTCCCTCCAGTGTGTTGACTGCTCTACACAGCTTGGTGTTGTCAGCAAAGTTTCTGAGGGTGGACTCAATCCCACTGTCCATGTCACCAACAGAGATGTTAAACAGCACTGGTCCCAGTACTGATCCCCGAGGAACACTACTTGTTTTGATGGGCAAATCTTGACAAACCCCTATTTCGATCTTGCAGCATTGTCACCGCAAGTCACATACCAAGCATGTGCAGACACTATCTCAGATATCAACCTATTTTTGCTGTGTGTCTTCTTCATAGTTCTCATAAAAGCTTTGTAAAGCCCAAATTACCAGCCTGGAAGATGCTTTGTGCTAGCTGGTATTTCCACCCAGCTACTCTCCAAAGGACAGAGGGTACATAAAGGTAAGGGATAGAAGGGACTGCATTGAGGCGAGAGGAAAAAAAATTACAGACCATGCTAAAAAACAAAGGCTATTTAAGGTATGGTTTGGAAGTATAATAAATCAGAGCTATCCTATATTCAGCATGGCTTATTCCTTCTTTTGATGTATATTCTACCACAGCAGTAAGCATCCAACTGATTACCTTCATTCCCATTTTTATGGTATTGCCTTTATTTGCCAGTGTGTTATGCCAGGTTTTGTAGTGCATCTGAAACAGAAGGTCATGGTATAGATGTCTGACAAAGCAGAGATCACGTGGAAGGACCAAACAAGCTAATGACCTGATGATGACATACTGAGAGTGAAACCTTGACTGTGGTAAGCATGTAATCTCCATATAGATCAACAAGACTTTTCTAATTAACTTCAAAGGGGGAATGGGTTAGTCCTCAGTCTAGAAGGTCATGATTTAAGAACTTGTGCTATTGTACAGCTGCTCCTATGTGAGGGAACTCATAGAGCAACCGGCTTCATGTATATCCTGTCACCCTAGCTTCATATATGACCTCTTACCCATCAGACACTCCAGAGAGACTGTATTCTTGCAGCCTTGTAGAAAAGAGTATGAGACAACCAATACGCAAGCAAACTGTCCTGAGATATGTACTTACATTAAAAAAAAAATTTCCTCTTGCCTTGTTCAGCTCCTGTCTATAAATCCTCTTTCCTTGGCAGGGTTATTAAGAACAAGTGGCTGAAGCAGCACTGAGATTCTTGTTGTCCTACAAACCTGTCAGCCAAGTTACAGGAGCAAGCATAGAGAATCAATAGTCTTTTTGGCAAAGAGAAAATCCTACATTGATTATTCCAGCTCTGGCAGCTGCTTTTCATGCTCTGCCCTTTGATGTGTGGTCAAGGCCTGTCTTAGTCATGTTGTGGTCCCGTTACAACCTTGTAGGTTGTTCAGCATAGAAGGAAGAAGGAAAGCCCTACAGATCCACATCTTCCCTAATTTTCTTGAGTTAAGCACTGGGTGAGTTTGACAAAACTTCAGACTTTCAGAGGGATAGGTGGGACTGGGTAAAAAGGCTCCTCTCATTCCTTCCTGGGAAAACAGCTCTGTCTTGGATGTTCGACCATCTGTCAGCGTTCTTATTTTGAGGAAGTGCCCTCAGTGGACTTCTGGAGAGATCTTCTGTCATAATTTAATATATCTGACTAGATAACAAGATATGGACCAGAACCACCATTAAATTAATGATAGTAGGCTACAGTCCCAGGCTATGGTGTAGACATACAAAAGCTTGAACTTGCAAAGGAGACAGATTGCTGAGATTTAACACAGGCAAAACCAGAAAGATGGCCTATCCACATTATGATAATAAAATTTACAAGGCATGGAGTCATGATATTGTTCCTTCTTTCCCCCCATGCGTTCCTATCACTCCTTAAAAACAGTAAATTTTACCACGTTTGACCGATACTGCTTTCCAGACCTCTTGAGTATTTGCTTTTTCTCAGCTCAACTGTGTTTTGAAATGCTGTACACCTCTGCAAGAGCCCAGTCAGAGGTGGGCAGAGGATTTACTTTCTAATGATTAGTCTTAATACTAAATGCCACCTCATAAAACAATCACTCATAATTTGACTTCATTAAGCATTCTTTGTTATCCATCTTTAATTCATTAACCTTGGCATTGTCGGCATGTTGCCACAATCAAATGCAACTTATTCCGTGTTGTGCAATGAGAGCCGAGGGCAGATCTCACACTGGGCTGTCATCTAATGGATCCGAAGCGCCTGTTAAATGGAATGACGCACTGCTCTAAATGCAGGCATCTAGCAAGGGGAGAGGATGTATGTGCTGCAGATGACCGGGTCTATGTCCAGGTGCTGAGCTGGGCAGACCCAGACCTTTAATACCAGTTTCACCAAATACCTGACAAATTTGCTAAAGCCCAGACTGATTCCACTCTTCAGCTACAGCTAAACTTGAATTCACCGCGGGGCTGTTTTCATTTTGCTTACTTGGATGCTGTTCTCAAAGGAGGAGAGAACTGACATACAGGTTTTGCACAACATCTGCTGTACTTTTCAAACTGCAGATAATCAGTGGATGATATAATTTGCATCAGAAAGATAACTGAAAAGCCTCTTACACATATTAGGGGGCATAATTTAGCCCTTTGATGTGAGAACAACAAAAGAATATTAAGGGCACGTTCTGCTCTGTGTAATATGTGCTGGTGAAACAGCTGAAGCTGAGGACGACTTGCAGATCTCCGTCACCTTTTTTCCCATTGGCCTGCCTGTGGCCAGCTCCCACAGGTCCCTGTAGAGCAACGTGGGATGCAATAAGCCAGCAGTTTGGAAAGGGTAACTTCCTCAACTCAGGGAGCCAAAAGGCCTTCTAAAGCCAAGCACCCTCTCCAGTGCTTACAAAGGGAAGGAAAGAGATAAAAAGCACCCTGAGAAATTTCTTTTCAATCTTGTTATAGGTAAGAATAATTGAACTGCTGAAAGCTATCATAAGCAATTTGTCTCTATCTTACAGACAACAGACCTGTTTTTGAAGGCGATGATCACATTGACTTCCCAGCAGAAGCTCAATCTGATCTGTGGTTATATGGTTTCCTTCTAGACTGGGCAATATGGCAGCGCTGGTGTTAGTTTATCATGTTTTTGTAGGTATGAATTTACCAAATGCCTCCTAGTTGGGCTTTCCGTGACCTAGTGGTCATGTCACTCCAGACTCCACCAGCAGGAGCATCCTGTCTCAGCTGGCTTCATTCCTGACTTTCTGCCTGGTTTGGTCAAACCAAACACAATGTGGGACAGCATCTAGGCCATGTCAACGGTTTTAAAGAGCCATCATTTCCAGTATTACCAATGCTCAGGAGAGAGCGTGCTGAGAGGGAAGTGCTGCATCTTGTAGGCTATAGTGTGTTAAAGGAAGATAAAGTCAGTTACTGCCATGCATGCAAACAGAAGAAAAACACCTAGCACTTTCAGCTCTATAAATCATGTTTTTGGTTTCAACTTCCACACCTTCTCTACAGCCCATATTCCAAGAGATCAACCAGCTATTAATCTTTAAAGACAAAAGATTAATTCTGTTTAAAAAGGTAAAAAGCATTTCTGTTTCTCAATAAAAATAACAATTTAAAGACTGTAGATTCTACAGGTGAATATGATACTTATAGGAATCAACAAGTCCTTCTGATACCTAAGATACTCTTTTCCAGAACTCCAGATTTTTATCCAGCCTCTTGACAGTGTCATTTTATTACTGCATCAACATACTCTACTAATAGCAAGGCTCATTGCCTTTTCTGCTTAGTACCCATCTGACACCTATTTATTGACTTCATTCTGGTGCCTGGCCAGAGTTGTCCTTAGGATATCTCCTCAAAGTATTCTTTACCTTTTAATTGCACCAATTAATATTCCAAACTGCCTGTTAGCTATCAAACTTTCAGCTGGAGGCCTAATGATATTTTATTGCTAGTGATTTGCCCAATTCAAGCTATAAAACAGCAATCAGTGTTTTGATGACAAATAATGCAGATATTTATCATTGCAAATAATGGACTTAACTTGGACTTCCCCTACTTATTCAGGTTATTGCTGAGTTGCGCCAGCACGCACAAACTCAACCCCCAGTCTTCTGGCACTGGAGTCCAACATACCTTCCATGGCGCTGAGCCTACAGAGTCAGGAGAAGATCTGGCGGCAAGTGTAACTAAACTGAATGAAATGGCTTCTCTGGCTCTCAATGGGAAACACCTGAATCAACAGGATCAGGATCTGGCCAGCTGAGGAGTCTCTGTTTATAGAGAGACCAGTTATTCTCCTACTTTGTGTGTTTTGAACTCCTCAAACTCCTCTGGCTTCAAAGGAATTAGTCTGGATTTATAGCTGTGTAAATGAGAGGAGAGTTAGACTCCAGAGAGGAAGAAAGAGAGGCTGCCAAGGATTTCCTTGGGGGAGGTAAGAAAGTACAGACAGTGATGTGTGGGCTTTTTTCCCTCTTCCCCCCCCCCCCCCCCCCCCC